>JAVXUO010003122.1:0-75548 GCA_033065855.1 Escallonia rubra | reverse complement strand
TTAAAAGGACGGAAGCTAATCAAGGATAAGAGAATCCAACAAGCTACCCTGGAAACGGATACGGAAACAACGAGAGATCTTCTGACCAAAAGCTACAACAATTGCCATCCCTTGATTAATCTAATATTGGATTGCCGGTTTTTGCTTAGAGCTACTAGTTCTGAAATAGTACACGTTTTAAGAGAAGGAAACTGCTGTGCTGACTTTTTGGCAAACTTAGAAGCCAACCAAGACAATGCCTTTGTGGAGTTTGCAGAACCACCAGGAGAACTCGCAGAACTGTTAAGGAAAGTGCCAAGGGTATCGAGAGGCCGTGTTAGAATGTAATATGTACTAGTTTTTTTTATTCCCATGTACCAAAAAAAAAGAAACCCCTATCTATCTCTTTGCCGGTCCTTGCTTGTGAGACATTGCAGGGGATGCGGTCACCTGTTATTTCTTCTTTTATTGTACTCTATCTGTCTCCTACTTGCTTATTAATGATATGAGTTTGTAGGATTTTTACAGTACAGTCAAAAAAAAAATAAAAAAAAGATCCCTTATCGCAACGATTTGGTGATGTATGTGCTCCATAAATGATGCAACCTCTTCTGAAATATATCCACTCTCACAATTTTCTTGCTCTGCATACACTTCAAAAGTTGAACTGAACTTTTGCGAACAAAACAAGACAATTGCTTGTATAATGAACAAAACAACCTCTTCGAACTTTTGCAACAAAACAAGACATCTGCTTCTTATATTGATACAAGTATCAATTACTATATGAAAATGCATTCAGCCTTTCCAAAATTACTGGCCAAATCTTGGCTTCTCGGGAATGATACAAGTGAGGTATATATATACCGGAAACCCCAATATTATTCAGCTGCCTTGGTGGCCTTATACGTGTTCACCAACTGCATCTGTACATCACTAGAAACTGGAGAATGCTCTTTGTATTCCATCGTGAATTCACCTTTACCCTGCACAAAAAGGAAAAAAACACTAAACATGACCTGTAGATGGAACCATTAGACAGCATCATCTTTGCTTCACCTGTGTCATTGAACAAAGAGATGTTGAATATCCGAACATATTGTTTAGGGGGACCTGAAATCAAAGCAACACATCCTTATCCAACATGCATCGCCCAAGTATAAAGCCCACAAATTAAACAGTAAAAGGCAATTAACAGAAATAAAGACACCTGGGATAGATGAAGGTACCACACAGGACTCTATGCTTTAATGATGTGCCAGTGATATATGTTCTATGATTTTGCTTCGACAGAACACTGCACTATATGTGATAGATGTGCTCATAACATCAATTTTAAAATTGTTAGACATAGGCTTCTTGCACAGAAAGGGCTGGCATTTACCACTAGGCTATCACCTTGATCCAACCAGCATTTAGTGTAACCCTTGCATTACTTGTGATATAGCAGAGAAAAATGTTACAGTTTTTACGGCAAAGGAAAACAAATTATTTTCTTTTTGGCAAGTAATAAGTTAACTTCATATCTTGTAATCACAAATGCGGTTTATTTAAGTTCAACCTTTTACAGATATTAGACAAATCATTCTCGACGGAAATTTCACTAACAATCTCCAGGTCGTGCTTCAGCAGTAATACTAGAAGTCAAGAACATGTCTGATCATAGAACATATATCACTGGCAAGACTAAAGCGACATTATATCTTGACATTATATCTTGACCTTTGATTCCTTAAACTACATGTTCTCACTGATTAAAACGTTGATAGGGCAGTTCCCAGTTGAAGTCAAGAACATGTCTGATCATTGGAGTGGAATGTTCTTCTACAATATTTGTACAAGACTAAAGCGACATTATAAAACATTGAAGTGAAACAGAGCATACGAAGTGCCACTTTACAACGAATACCGGTGAAGTGAATATGGATGTGCAATGTATCACCTTAGCTAGTGGTTGGACTCTTAAAGTGGCTTTCCGCACAATACCCCTCACCCCTTCCCCACCCCCCCTTCCCTACCTCTCCAACTCAAAAGAAAAACGTAAAAAAAAGGGAAGAGGAGAGGGACTTCTGAAGAAGTCCCATCATTTTGCCAGCCCAAGTATTCTAATGCACCCCTCCCATTCTCTATCTCAACTCTCAAATGCCATTTTGGGGAATGAAGAAAGCTTGCACTATTCAGCACTGTTACAAGCATTCATGGTTAATTTGGATGCTGTGCAATAAAATTAAATGATAAGAAAAACACCATATCTAAATCTCTCATAGTACACATCAAAATGGCATCATCTTCGTATATAGCTTTTGCTGCGTAACCTTGCACAAAAGAACTTCTCATAACCTTTTATGGTTCACTAAAATAGTGGTACGAAGCCAAAGGCCAAGGAGTTGGCGGTATCAGATAAGTGATCCTCTTTCGCCTAAAAAATACCACATAACTACGTGTAGCTAAAGATTTGCATTCTACAGAGATACTTCAATGCTACAGCTTTTTCGCAACATGCAATATCCACCCCTGACAAGCATGAACTTCTATTTGCATAAGATGAATGGAGTAGACCAGGAAGGACAATTCAACAAATGACATGATATGCATATCTTCTGGCTACTCATACATAATTAATAAAGAAGAAAAGTGCACATACATGGGCCGTAACTACTGAATCATCTCCTTCCCGGTCGTTTCCACCAATCAGACTTTTTCTCCTGTCATATGATACAATCAGTTTGTGTGAAAATGTCGAAGGTAAAATAAAAACGACATTTCGTCGAAGAAGATTAACAGTGCCCTGAAATTCGGTTGGAGCTTTCAGTTCTACCAGCATAACAGGTTCCAATATAACAGGTTTTGCGGCTGTATAACACTGCTTTAGAAAGTGGTAACATCACTGTGTGGAAGGAGACTATGTAGTGGAGTGGAAAGTTACATTCTCCCAACCATGTCAAAAATTAAAAATACAAGCAAATAATTTTAAAAAACTGTCGTTTTGAATGCAAGCAAAAGACCTGTCTAAAGGCGTATATTGCTGCTAGTTGAACGCAAGTTCACTAGAATCCACCGCATGGGATGCACCATCAGTCAGAACTATACGAATATTTTCAACTGGGTAACCTATTAATGAACCCCTGCACGCACAAACAAAAGCACAATGTTAGTACTGAATATGATAACCAATAACAACTTCAGATATGAACTACCCAACCTAAGGTTACAAACCAATTGTTCCACGGTACTTATGAGGGGTGCAATAGTTTGAATATTTATTGGATAGAAGCGGTTACTTCGATTCATGTGGAGGAGAGTGAGCATAATATGAGGAGAGCAGGCTTGGCCAAAAATCTAAACTTCCTTGCTCGAAAGATGAAATAACAGAATTACTGACTCATAACAACAGTTAATATAAGAAATGGCAGAGATAAACGACATTTTCCGGGGGGAGGATTAGATATCAAGTTGCAACTGGATTAAATGCAAGTATTGGCAAGATATCTGGCAAGTCAATATGGCTATGTACTTATCAATGTTGTTACGAGTTGTAATAGAAGGAGGAGGCTTGCAAGGAGAAAGAAAGAGTTAGAATCTTCTCTTGTTGAATATTCCTATGAATTCGAGCTTGGGGTGATCACGTGTTTCATATGATCAAGATGTACCATAAAATAGAAAACTATTTTTGAAGATACTGTTATACTTAGAGGTGCATGCAGTATGTAACTGGTAAGTTTCACATATAGTAATGTAAATCTCAAAAGGACTTCACTGAGATAGTGTCTCTTTTAAATAGTAAACTAAAGCTGTCTAGTGGTGGACTACTCTAAAAGTACAACATGAATGATTCTTGTAGCTACATGGCATATGTCAAAGAAAGCAAGCCTAGAGCGGTTAAGCAAAAGCCTACAGTAAGCTGATTTATTCATCGTCTGCCTTGTATGAGAAGGTTAATTAAGCCTACAGTTGATGCAAAATATTTAAGTAACCTAGATGGAAATTAGTAGACACCATGGTTAGAAGGCAGCTTCATCTAATATGGCAAAAGTATGTTTTTTCCTTTTTCCTCTTTCCATCCATAGACAAAAGAAACCTCTAATACTCACAAATTTGCCTCTTCTTTGAAACCCTTCTTAATTGCTGGCACAAAATTTGACGGTATAGCTTGTCCAACAATATTGTTTTCGAATTCAAACTTAGTTGGCAACCCAGTCGAAAGTGGTTCCACATACCTGCCAGTGAAATGATCAAGAAGTCACCAAAATGTTAGAACATATCCATAGAGCTAGTACCAGTGGGAATTAACTGAAAAAGAAAAACAATAAAAAATGTTTCTCCACGCGTCAAAGCACCAATTGGCATTGCATCGAACCTACATAATTGTTGTTTCTTAGAAATGGACTACATAATATGAACACACATGCACACGAATGGGACCCTAGGTCTCTTTTGAAAATTTTAAGGATTAAATGTTCGCAGATGACAAAATAAGCTAGGCACATTTCCAAAAAAATGTAAAATGCACTACAAAAACTTCAATCAGAGGAAAGGCCTCAGACGTCAAAAGTATCATTAACTAAATATGTGAACTTACTGATGCGACATCCCAAACAACAAATAAGCGTTTTAGGATAATTTCAGTAGCTGGGCTACAACTTCACTAGTTAAAAGTAACACTTACCCACATACCCTTCCGTATTGTCCTGCCCTCCACTTTGCTTCTTATACAAATAGTCAAATTCAGCACGTTGAGTAACAGTCTCTCTGAAGTTAACACAAGGTTTCGCAACAGTTGCGTCAACCTTTGATAACGTAAACAAAAAAAAAAGACTTGCATTAGGTATCCTTAAAATTAATACATTGACCCAGCAGTAACACAAAACACACATAACTGTGTTCAAAAAACATAACTTATACTCTCTCCGAATGCCCTCGACATATATGTCCAATGCAACTCCCCCATTCCAGATATAATTGTCTGCTCATAAAGCTTTAAGTTGTCAAGTGTGGGATGACAAAACTCTATCTGAACTTGCAGAGTTAAATGTCAAAAACGTTTAGCACATGCATTCCTACCTGACCACTCTCAGCATCTAAACCAACATGAAATGTAGGATCCTCTCTTTGAAAACAATTCAAGGCTTTAGAAAACTATCAGAGATGAAAGAAAGTGATCATTATTGCAGTAAATAAAAAGTTCATATGTATATATATTCCAGGAGACAGCTCACTTGTCCTCCAGAATCTTTAGAAACTGGTGAAACAGCTAATGACATCACTGGCTCCGGGACATTCATAGAAGTCATGGTGTATTTCACTGACCCATCGGTGAAGGTATCTCCTGATGACAGGCAATGACATCGAAGTAAGAAAAAAAAGGAACACAAACCAAAACGTCCAACTGAGTCTGTAACAGTGAATCCAAAAATCTCCATTCAAAGATTCCCAAACGTCAATTATTGTAGCATTCGAGATTCCAATTTTGTCAGCATTTCCCAGAACTGCGAGAAAAGAGGCTAAATATCTTTTCTCTCTGCTAGGGGTACCTGAAGCACAATCTACACCAAACACAGCTACTATTTGCCCAGCATGTGCCTCTTGAATGTCTTGTAGCATAAGTTTGAGAATGAAAATTACCAAAAGAACTAGAGTTGGAATGACAAAACAATCACATAAGGGTTTTTTTAGCTGCAATGCAGTCATTTTCAAGAATGTATTACTTTTCTTTTAAGGTTTCACTTGGTAAAGCTTCTAGAGAAAGCTTCCAGAGAGATCATGAAAAACAACTATATTGATTCCACGCCAAAATAAAAAATTTTAAAATTCCAAAGATTTGTGCAGTGTGTTTGCAAACCTCCATCTCATTCGAATGCAAACGAACCAAACGAGGAACCAGTCACAAGATCATGATCCATCTAAGAAAGTGATCTTGAAACATACAACTATGTCACTCTAAACAAGATAATATATAAAGGCAAAAACAGACTCGTGTAAGAAAGGCCGCCAAAGAGCATTCCCTAGACCCCAGCTTACAGGATTCAAACCCTGCATAAGCATGAATTCAAACACCTAACCAATCTTTTCAAAACCAGGCTGCCCAAGCCAATTATCAGAACTGTCAACCCGCAGAAGTTTCAACCGGAGGATGTTAAAAATTGCTTCTCCTGTTTGCTGACTAAATTAAGCAGCTCTGGCTAATTATGAAGAAAAGCATTACACTATTTTCATTTTTTCCGATTTTAACAAATCAACGAACCATTGACCATATATAATATAAAGATAAAAGAGCAGATTCTATTCTCTTTTACTCCACCCCCCCCCCCCCCCCCCCAAAAAAAAAAAAAAAAAACATTCCTACCTACTTATTTACAGAAATTCTTCACTTAATTCCTGCGACACTAGTGAGGCTGTCGCAGTATAACACTTAAATAGAGAGGCTCAGCCCAGTGCCTGACACTTGCCCACAAGCTTTCAGTTTCTGGCATCTAAACCCCCAAAAGGTTAACCGTCTCAGTTATTACATGACAGTCATGTCAACTCATTTTAAAAAAATAAAATAAAGTAACAAACACTTCGTAATACCCTCTATAAATTTCATTTATCCTTCTTTTTTCGAACATCAGGGAGAGACACACAGTAAATGTGGAATTTGATATAAAGTGAATTAGATGCTTGAACTTGGATTCACCTTGACTTTCTTGCCTGTGTTAATGTTGATTATGAAGTCACCCTTCCGAATAACACCTTCATATATCCTATTGAAGAAATGAGAATCAACATAGCTGTTCATCATCCAAGATCAAACTTCGCATATAAACAAAATGAAGAAACGGAAATGGCAATAGCCATACCTTAAATATTACAACTGACCAAAACGCCCTTCTTCTAATTTAAATGCCAAGGCAACCAGGGGTCCAACTGGAGTTCCCGACAACTCAACCTAAAAGCAATTACAGTCAAAAAAGGAATTTGATAAAATAACTGGCAAAGTCAAAAAGATAATACTAAATATAGTACCTTCTCTTCATTCTTGTTTTGCTCAAGAGCATAGTTGCTAACTTCAGTTGACAAGGCAAATAACTAAGAACACCGTCAAGAACTGGTTGTACTCCCTGTACTCAAGAGAAAATGGGAATAGATACACATGTTAGAGTTGTAAAAACCACTAGTATCACAATAGTCCTCAAGAAGAAAAGACATTATGTTAGATAGCGATGGAGTCACTAGAGCAAGTAGAATGGCCGTGAAGTAGGCAGCTGAGTGTAGACAAGATAACAATACTTCACTACGCTGCTAAAGAAATGGTAAGTAGAGCATGCAAAACTTATACACTTCGGTACTGGCATAAAATACTGCTACAGAATGCATAATCTGATGTAAGTGGATCCATAAGTATGAGCATATAGAAGATCTACAATGATTACAATGTACATCGAATTGAAGTTTAACTTGAAAAAAAGAAAAAAACATCTTCAAAGTGCTGGCCAAATAGTTCAACTAAACCAACAGGCAATAGCTATAAAGAAGCACTCCGTCACAGTTTGCAGATTTTCGTCTTGTTTGGCCACGTATTCCCTTGGTTTGGGTTTCTTCTATTTTGTTCCATTTTGTGTTCATGGGTGCCCCCCTCCGGAGACATTTTACAATCCTGAATATCAGATGGAAAATATTTTCATTTAAGTTCAATAACCATCAAACGGGTAATCTGGTTGTTGGCACTTAAATTTCATCCCAAAAGTTACTTCGGACTCGTATTGCACTGTTTGGACGAGGCAAGTAGGTTTCAAGCTTCATCAAAGTTCGAATCCACATCATTTGATTTGAAGGTTAATTAAAGGCGCACAAGGTTCGTTACAAATCGATGGGCCGAAATTTGAAGGTTTTTGCGGGCCTAACGAGGTTTCGAACTTCCCTTGAGTTTGATCTCATGCATGTGGACTCAAAGACGGACTTTCGTAAATTGATAGACCATTAAGGTTTCGAACCTTCAAAAGTCGAAACCATTTGGATTACTTTAGTGTTCAAAGCCCAAACCCAAAAGAAGGATATTCCTCACGTGGTTAAATTATCTTCTCAGGGCGGTAAGCGAAATGGAGAAGGACTTATCAGGATAAACAACCTGATAAGCCTGAAAAGATTCTTGGAAGAAGCCTCTGTAAAAAAGAAAAGGCAAATCCTACCTAAAGAAGGGATCAAGTTTCAAAAAAGTCAAAGAGAGAGAAGAGAGAGACTAAAAAACAGAGAGAAAACAGAAACCCTACATAAACCTTCAAGCGCTATGGCTTAGAAGTATAGGGTTCCAACCACCTGTTGATGGAAAACTTTGTAATTAGGGGCTAATCTCCCGTCCTCAATAAAATTTTGTTTTCTTCAGAGTTCATATTTGTTTCTTGTTCAGTATATCTAGAATCGGAGGTTTTCGTCGTCGGTTCGTACGACGATGTAATTAAAGATTTGACAGGTGTCTAATCGTAGATAGGATCATCATAACTAAAAACAAACAACAGCACAAAAACTCAATGTCGATGGATGTTTGTTAGCACTTGATTTTTATGGACCCTTTTTCCGTTAAGGTCTCAAAATCAACGCTAATGCCGGTAACAAAAAATAAAGTAATAACTAACTCCCACATATGTAGGACAAATAACTTAGGCCAGTAAGAAGACCAATCAATGAAAATTCCTCCCTTACCAGCCAGGGCGTTAGGAATAGTTAACTTCAGACTGGATAGCTTTCAAGGAAAATTAAGATTTTTCACTCCATAGGCCAGCTGGAAAGGTATTAGGGACGTTAACTTTATTAGAGTAGGCTGCGTCACTTGCAAGAAATCAAGAACGGGTGTTATGAAATATTTGAACAGCAAACAGCTTCTAGTAGAGCTGAAAATGAGCAGTATTATACAAGGGAAAAGTTTGAGGTATTGGCATATTCTAAAGCAAGACTATACCTCGTCAAATTTTGTAGCATAGATAACTAGGAACCTCTGAAGCACGGACACCCCTCCTAGGGGAGGGTATGGTGTCCTAAACGGACGGACACCCCGACACCCTCCGGACACCGCCCGACACGTGTCAGACACCGCCAATCGGTGTCGGGATTATTTTTTTTTAATCGTATCGGACACTTCATCGAGGAGTGTCGGACACGGGAAGATGCAGTGTTGGACCGTTTGGGGCTACTTTGAAATTTTTGAAACTAATTTCAGGGTTCAATCGGTATTAAATGTAATATGTGGGGTTTTTCATAAGAGAAACAAATTGTGCCCTAAATCCCTAATCTGAAAAAAAACACCATCTGCTTCACTCACCTTCGGCCGTCAGCTTGGAACCACCTCACGGAAGCCATTATCGACTTGTAGCTGTCGCCGGAGCTGTTCGCCAACTTTCCGAAGCCGACGCCGACAGATACAGTTGCCGTCGCGAAGACCGAAGCAGCTGCTGCGACTCACCATCGCTATCACCGGAGCTCACTGCTTCGTCGCCGGAGGTCCTCGCCGCCGACACCGTCTGCACATGTACCTTCCCTCTCTGTTCGAAGTTGTATGTGACTGTCTCTCTTTTTTATTTCTCCCTCCGTCGTTGACTCTAGAGTCGTTTTGCAAGAGGTTTTTTATTCTCTCCCTCTTTCGAGTCGTTCTCTCTCTCTTTTTTTTTACTTAGTTATTTTGTCAACTTAATCTCTCTTTTCTTTTTACTTAGGGTCTATTTGACAGAACTTTTTTTTTTGGTTTTCAATTTTTAAAGAGCAGTTTAATTTTTTTTTTACAACAAGTGGGTGTTTGATAACCCTTTTTTTTTTAGTTTTTTTTTTGGCGTTTGGTAACCCTTTCTATTTTGACTTTTTTTTTTTGGTGGTTTGCGGTGGCGGTGGTGGGGCGTAGCGGTGGTCGACGGTGGTGGTGGCCTGCGGTGGTCGCCGACGGTGGTGGCTGCCGCCCAGTGGTGGTTGCCGACGACCGGAGGTGGCTGTCGGGCGACGTGGCTGCCGGAGGTGACTGCCGGCGGTGGTGGTCGGAGGTGGTTGCCGCCCGGTGGTGGTTGCCAGCGGCCGGAGGTGACTGTCGGGCGGCGGTGGCTGCCGGCGGTGGTGGCCGGAGGTGGCTGCCGCCCGGTGGTGGTTGCCGGCGGCCGAAGGTGGCTATCGGGTGGCGGTAGCTGCCGGCGGTGGTGGCCGGAGGTGGCCTCCAGTCAGCGGTGGTGGCCACCGCCAACCGCCGCCCGGTGGTGGCTGCCGGTGATCGGAGGTGGCTGTCGGTGGCTGCCGGGCGGCGGTGGGTAGTGGCTGCCGGCGGTGGGTGAGTTGTGGTGGAGGTCTCAAAAAAAAATTTAAAGTGAACAAAAAGAGCTTTTTCCTCTTTTTACTCTACAATTTAAAAAGCCACTTTTTAAATTAAAAAAAAAAGTGTTACCAAACACTCCTATTTTTTCCAATTTTTAAAACTGAAAAAAAAAGAGCAAAAAAAAAAACCGTGTCAAACGGCCCCTTAGTTATTTTGTCAACTTAATTTTAGAATGCAATGCTTGTGTAGTTGTGTTAGTGTATATTTATTATTAGTTTATTACTTAATTTCAGAAATGGATGAATCTAGTAGTGCTGTAAGTGGATCGACAGCATCTATGAACGACCCTTTAAAACCATTGTGGAAATTCGTAGTAAGGACGGGAAAGTCTGCACAAGGGGGAGGAAACTTGCCTTGGGAGTGCACTTTTTGCAAAGTACAAAAGAAAGGGTCGTATACAAGGGTGAGGGCATATTTGCTAGCTATAAGCAGTGCTGGGATCAAACCTTGCTCGAAAGTGACAAAGAAGGACATATTGGAGTTCAAAAGATTGGAGGAAGAAGCCGCAGAGAGTAAAAAATGCTTCTAATTTTCAGGTACCTTTACCCCCTACTAGTGGATCCGGTTCTAATGTTGGTGCATGTTCAATATACATGGCAGATAATATAAAAAAAACAAAGGGGACAAATAAACTTGAAGAGGCTTTTAACAATGAGGAGCGTGAGCAATTAGATCATGAAATTGCGAGGATGTTCTATACGGGGGGTGTGCCATTCAACTTAGCGAGGAATCCACACTATCAAAACTCATATACTTTTGCCGCTAATCATAAGCTAGGTGGTTATGTTCCACCGGGTTATAATAAGTTGAGGACCACTCTTTTGCAAAAGGAAAAAAGGAATGTTGATAGGTTGTTAGCACCGATTCGAGCCATGTGGAGTGAGAAGGGTATAAGTATTGTTAGTGATGGGTGGAGTGACTCGCAAAGGAGGCCACTCATTAATATCATGGCTGTCTCTGATGGTGCTCCTATGTTTTTGAGAGCAATAGATTGTTCGGGTGATTATAAGGACAAATATTTTATTGCCAGGTTGTTGAAGGAAGTGATTGTGGAGGTTGGGCATGAGAAGGTGGTCCAAGTTGTCACGAACAATGCTCTTGTTTGTAAGGTTGGGCAACTTCTTGAGCAACAATTTCCGAGCATTGTTTGGACACCATGTGTCGTTCATACTCTTAACTTAGCATTGAGGAACATATGTGCAGCCAAGAATGCGGACAATAATGATATTACTTATATGGAATGTGTTTGGATTACTGATGTCATTGGAGATGTTTGGCTAGTTAAGAATTTCATCATGTATCACGCAATGATCGAGATTGGCAATGTTTAATGAGTTTGTGAATTTGAAGTTACTTTCAGTGGCCAAAACTCGATTTACTTCTGCTGTTGTGATGCTTAGGAGGATTAAGCTCATTAAGGGTGGTCTTCAAGCCATGGTAATTAGTGATCGTTGGAATCTTTATCGGGATGATGATGTAGCAAAGGCTAGGTTTGTTAAGGAGAAGGTGTTGGATGATGAATGGTGTGATTCCATTGATTACATACTTGCTTTCACTACTCCTATGTATGACATGCTCAGGATTTGTGATACCGATAGGCCTTGTCTTCACCTAGTCTATGACATGTGGGATTCGATGATTGAAAAAGTTAAGAAGGCCATATATGAGCATGAAGTGAAAAGACCCGACGAGGAGTCCACCTTCTTTGATGTGGTGCAAAATATTCTTGTATATCGTTGGAACAAGAATAATACTCCACTTCACTGCTTGGCACATTCTCTAAACCCAAGGTAATATCATCCTACGTTAACATTTGAGTTGATTTTTTTGGCTTCTAGTCTTCTACTAATGTAGCCCCTTACTTATAGTTATATATCTAAATGTGTTCAATGTTCATTACTTTCTTTCATAAGGTACTATACCCGTGAGTGGCTTGATGAGGATGCTTCTAGAGTTCCTCCACACAAGGACAATGAGATCAACAAGGAGAGAATGAAATGTCTTCGGAGGTACTTTCCAAACTTGGAGGACCGCAACAAGGCCAATCTAGAGTATGCTAAATTTATTGGGCCTAATGGAGATTTTAGAGAGTATGATTCCATCTCTAATCGCTATGGTATGGATCCCAAGACTTGGTGGCTTCTTTACGGTGCATGTGCACCTATCCTCCAAGCCATAGCCTTGAAACTTCTTGCACAACCTTCTTCATCATCTTGTGCCGAAAGAAATTGGAGCACGTATTCTTTTATTCAGTCGGTGAGAAGGAATAAGATGACACCCCAACATGCGGAAGACTTAGTTTTTGTTCATAGCAATCTCCGTCTTTTGTCAAGGAGGACTCCAAAGTATATCCAAGGGGAGACCAAAATGTGGGATGTGGGGGGAGATAATCATGATGGGTTTGAAGATGTCGGGATGCTTCGGTTTGCAAACCTATCGCTTGATGAGCCAAAGATGGAAGCTGAAATATGCAGGGAGGAGAATAATGATGGAGATGGAGGTGAAAAGGACGATGAAGAAGATGACACGATCGATGTAGATTGAGCACTTGATCGACTTATTACTTATTTCAGTTATTTCCTTTGTTTCCTATTCGTATGACTTTGTAAGACTTAATTTCTTATGTTATGTATCATGTACTATGTTGGATTTAACGTTTAAGTATGACTTGTATTTGAATTCCTTGTTTTGGTAGTTTTTCATTATTATTTTAGATTATGGAATGTATTTGATATATGTATATATATATATATATATATATATATATATATATATATACACTCATATAGGTATATATATATATATATATATAATATATGTATATATATAATATATATGTATATATATATATATAATAATTAATAAAAATATTAAAAAAATAGCGGTGTCCTGCGGTGTCCAAAATCCAATTTTTTGGAAAATTGCGGTGTCCGGTGTCCCCGTCGGTGTCGAACACCAACACCGTGTCCATGTCCGTGCTACCTAGCTAGGAACTCTCATCATTATCAAACTAATTTTTCATAAAACTCTTTTCTATTGTCATGTTACAGTTTGCTCTAAAAGCTTAAGCTGTTAAAAAATAAACCCAACAATATATATCATGTTTAACTACAGAGAAAAATCAAATTGCACCACCATCAAGCGCACAAACAAACAAATTGCACCAATATAAAGGGGACCGAATACAAGTTGGGAGAGTTGAACACTAGACCTTGTCAAACCAGAGCTTTGATACCATATTAAGTAATCATTTGCTCTACAAACTTTAGCTGTTAGAGAATGGGCCCAACAACATATATCGTGTTTAACATCAATAAATGGTAACGAAGTACTGAACATCGAACTGACGGCCAATAAGCAGGATATTGAGCAATTAAATCTTTAAAGTTTAAACAAACGAATTCAAGAAATTAAGGGTTTTTTTATTTTTTTTTCAGGCTGCTACGCCTTTTAAAAGGTGAGTGGAGAACATCGAGAAGGACGACCAAGGGTCTGTTTGACAAAGCTGTAGTTTTTAGTTTTGGTTTTCCAAAAAAATAAAAACCAAAACTACTTGGGGCTTTTTTTTTTTTAATAAGTGGATGTTTGGTAAAGCAGTTTTTGTTTTTGAGTTTTCTTTCCTCATTCTTTTTTTCATTTTTCCTTAAAATATCTCTTCTTCTCTAGCAACACCCTCCAGCCACGTCCATCGCAAGTCGTCCCCACCACGAAACTCGCACCACCACAACCCCTCCCCTTATCAAATCACAGATTTTTGCAACGACGATGGTGCAATTGGCGAAGCTTGCAGGCATAGCAGAGGTGACAACAATGGCTGCAACGTCTAATTTGAGTGCCGAAGGTTGGTCGTCACAGATTTGCAACGATGATTGTCGGATGGAGCATGTCTGCGACGGTGCAATGGCGGCGACGAGGTAGGAATGTAAGTGGCGACAGTGGTGGGGTGACGGTGCCGGTCTCGATGGTGGTCGTGGGTGTGTACGGGCGGCGGTACTGGGTCGTGGTGTTGGCGGCAGTGGTGGGATGTTGGCAGTGGTTATGGTTGTCAACTCGGAAGCACCGACACCTCTTAAAAGTCGACGCATAGTGTCCGACACCTCCGGACACGTGTCTGACACCTCTCAGCGGTGTCCAAATTTATTTATTTATTTTTTAATTACCGGACACCGTGTTGGACACCTCTTGAAGAAGTGTCCACGCGTATGAAGCCAAAATACAATATTTCAAATTTATTTGAGGGATAAATTTGGGATTTTCTAGAAATGAACATTTAGGCCAAACCCTAATTAGATCGACCCAACAAAAGGTACCTTCTTCTTTCTCTCTCATCTATTTCTCTTTTCCTTCTTTTTGTTGCCTATAGCATCCAAGTTTGCCGGTCTAGAGTAAGATAGGTCAACATCTCCAACCTCATTTACAGACCCATCTAACTATATAAACCTCTCATTTATGCCTTTGGTCCCATGTCTTTTTTCCTTCTCTCTTGTTATTGTTGAGACTCTAATCTTGGTACTGTTGAGACATTCAATTGATTTCTTGTTGCCGACCTTTTTTCTTGTTAATGTTGAAACTATTTCATGTTCCTTGCTTTTTTTCTCATCCGTTTTTCTAAACGAAATTCAGTTGCTCCAATGTGTGTACGTATGTGTGTGTATATATATATATATATATATATATATATATATATATATATATATGTATATATATATATATATACATATATATATATATATATATATATATATATATATGGAAAGTTCAGCGGTGTCCAAAATCTGATTTTTTGAAAATTGCGGTGTCCGATGTCCCGGTCGGTGTCGGTGTCGGACACGGTGCCCGTGTCCGTGCTATCTAGGTTGTCAAGGGAAATGGTAGGCAGTGGTGTGTGGTGATGATGACAATGGCAGTGATTGTGGGTCATGGTGATGCCGGCAGGTTTGGTGATCGTGGTGGTGCTCTGTGTGTGATGGGGGGTTTCCTAAAATGTTGTTCATTATTTTGCTTCTCACAAAGTTTGAAGGTTGGATCTCAAAACAAAAACCAAAACTGAAAACCCTAAACTCCAAATTGGAATTTTCAAAAAAGTCCCGTTCTAAAAACTGATTTTCGAAACTGAAGGGAAAAAAACGAAAATTGTCTGTCAAACGGGGTTTTTTCTCTGGTTTACAAAATTGGATAAAAACTGGGAAGAAAAAGAAAAAAAAAACCTCCGTCAAACGCTACCCAAAAATCATCTAGGAAATGCACCAAGAAACTTTACACTTCATCCTCGTAAGTTGTCTACAACCGAAGCGCACAAAACAAAACAAAGCACTTATTGCAATTTATTACCACTACTAATAGGATTTTTTTTATTTATTTAAATAGGCCCTCAGCTATGTTTTACGCGTCGGAAACCTAAATTTTTTAAATCAACCAGAAAATATGGAATTCATTAAACTTCAAAAAGATGTGAAGAGAGGAAGGGAAAGAGTTAAAAACATAATATTAGATTTCTCTTCATCCTTCTGGGTTAGATCTACATGTCACACAAAACGCCGAGATCCAAGACAAGACAAGATGAAATGAAGGCATCAACGTGCACTGCCCCTTGACTCGATTAAACTTGTTTTTAACGAGATGTACATTAGTCAATATAAAATTTCGACATGGTTTGATAGCACCATCTTTACATGGAATATTATCAGCTACCTAGAACTGAAACTCATAAAAGTTAGATACTTTAAACCGAAAGAGCTTCTAAGTCTTGTATAGTATTCTCTGAAATGGCATGTTCACAATATTGAAGTGGGGAATACAGCAATTGTCAAATGGAAAACACTAGTAATCAATACTTTGTCAAAAGGACGGTACTGCAACATTGAACTTGTAAAAGTTAGATACTTTAAAACATAAAGAGCTTCTAAGTTTTGCATAGTATTTTCTGAAATGACATGTTCCCAAATCATTGGAATGGGGGAATACTGCAATTGTCAAAAACCACTAGTAATCACTGCTTTGTTATTTTAACTTACGGCTGGAGCAAAGCCATATAAAATCAAGAAAAGAAATTCTTCACCGTATATCTTGCCATTGCTATGTCGAATAACTTGCAAAAAAAACAACACACCCACCCTTTCCACGAGAAAAGAAAAACAAACACAGTAACTTCTTACTCGACTCTCAGATATCATCACTAAAGTACAGCCGCACTCCAGTGCCACTGCGCATCTATTGTGCCTCTCCCACAAATCCACCCCTAGGAAGCTGCCCTGCCGTCGCCACCAAGAGCCTCCATTGCAGCCCCTCCCAAGCCGCCATCGCACTGAAGATCCATAGCAGATCCTTCCACGCAGTTGTCGTGCACCTGTACCAGCGGCCGCCATCCACCGCAGCTACTCACTAAGACAACACCACCTTGAACTTCCACCACTATTCTTTCCCTAAAGCCGTCATGCAGTAGTAGGACAGATCATCCTTCACCACGGCTCCTCACCAAGTCATTGCCGCCGCCCTGAACCTCCACCGCTGTTCCTTCTACACTGTCGTCGTGCGACGATACTCCAATTACCATCCACTGACTTTGCGTCATACTGGTCGTACATCAGCCCCGCCACAGGTTTTGGCCCCAAGTTTGATTTTTAGCCACTTGCTTCAGCGTTTTTCGGGGGCCGCTCGCCCAGCTGTACCAATTTTTTCGTCCATCCGTGCATTCTGTGATAGGTCTCAAACCCTCCTAAGGTACGCTTTCTCACTTTGAAATCTGTTTTAATTCTTGTATTATTTGGTTCATCGAGCAAATAACTGCGGGTCATAACCTTGACCCAATTTTCTTGCCCAGTACCATTCATATTCCTACCATTCTTCATTTTTTTTGCCTGCCACCTTGGGACGCGAGCACAATGCTGTTGTCTTAATTATTCTTGCGTTTCCTGTTGACCATCTGCAGTGCTTTAAATTTTCACACTTAACCAAATTCTGGACGGGTTTCTGCATTTTATCATGGTTATTGAACGAGATAAAAATGTCAATGAGCAATTCCAGACGCTTGAAGATTCTGTGGAATCTCTTCAAGTCAGTGTCACCGACTTGTCCCCTCGTTTGGAGGAATGCCTCCACCAAATCCACATTTCCGTCGGGAAATGCGAGCACCGAGGAGGGAGTACTGATGAAACCATTCCTATCGGTCCGAAACATAACCAATCTGGCCTGCTTACCACTCCTACGGGGCCCCATTTTCCACATTAGAGAACCCTTCAGGACCCTCGTGCTCATAATTCGACTATGGGTAAAATTCAGGCTCCTAGGTATGATCGTGGGCCTCGTTACCAATTGGATGACTTTGGACGATGCCACGCGTCGTGTCAAAGTCGACGCATCTAGCTTTGATGGTCATCTCGATCCTGGCCATGTTTCAGATTGATTAGCTTAGGTGGAGGACTATTTCAACTTTTGTCGCATGCAAGACCCGGAGCACATTAGTTTTGCTAAGATGAAATTAATTGGAGCTGCCAACGCTATTGGCGGGAGTCGAGGATACCCTCGCGCGACTAGCTGAACCTCCCCACCTACCTTCCATCTCACCACCTACTACCGTTCATACACGTCTAATGTAGAGTGTAACCACCGTCACAATCAAGGTTATATAGCTAGTCGTTGTCCTCACCGCACTATCTCTATCGCTCAAATGGAGGCCCGTCAAAAGGACGAGGTTACTGTAGAGGGTGTAGGTCCTCAACATGATTCTACGGACTAGTGTGAGAATGTTTAGGTGATGACATCCCTAGCCTCTGTTATGCAGTGCATCTTGTCTACTCATCCTACACCATTCTGTTTTGCCTAGGTTGATAAGACCTCTCTTCGAGTTTAGTGTGATGTTCTTCCTATGGATGTTGCTCATATCTTAATTAGTCGCCCACGGCTTCACTACTTAGAAGTTGATCATCATGGCTGAGATAACACCTACACTTTTAAGCACGGAGGGAAAGCTATCAAGCTCATACCCACCAAACCCATTGAGAAACTTAGCCCCTCCAAGAAGCCACGACCACCCCGAAAGTTGCATAGTCTTCAGCTTCTTAATCGTCGAGAGTTTGAGGCGGTGAGCCAAGAATCTGGCCTTATGTTAGCCTTTGTGGCACGAGAAGCCTTCCCTGGCCCTCTCACACCCTCAGACGACTTGTCCCCTCAAGTTGCTTAACTACTCGATGAATTTCAGGATTTGACTCCCAAGATCCCTTCCTGCCGAGCTACCCCCTTACGGGACATCCAACATGCCATTGACTTGGTCCTTGCGTCCCGTTACCCAACTTGCATCATTATCGAATGAATCCTACTAAGCATGCAGAACTTCAACGGCAGGTTGACAAGCCTTTATAGTGAAGAACTGTTCATGAGAGTATGAGTCCTTGTCCGTGCCTAAACGAGACGGTTCTTAGCAAATGTGCATTGATAGTCATGCCATCAATAAAATCACTGTCAAGTATCGGTCTCCCATTCATCCCCTAGACGACATGTTAGATTTGATGGCTAGTTCTTGTTAGTTCTCGAAACTTGACTAGGGCAATGGTTATCATCAGGTTCGGATTCGACCTGACGATGAATGGAAAACTGCCTTCAAGACCCTATGGTCTTTATGAATGGTTAGTTATGCCGTTTGGTCTATCTAATGCCCCCAGCACATTAATGCGAGTGATGACTCAGATCCTGCGCCCCTTTCTCGGGGAATTCTTAGCGGTGTACTTTGATGATGTTCTGATCTTTAGCAAGACCGCATAGTCATTTGGACCACCTTCGTCAGGTTCTTAACACCCTCCGTACCGCCAAGTTGTTTGCCAATCTATAAAAATGTTATTTCCTGCAATCTCGTGTAGCCTTTTTAGGCTTTATTATCTCCGCAAATGGGATTGTTGTCGATCCCGAGAAGGTGCCCGCAATCATTGACTGGCCTGAACCAAAGAACATTTTTTAGGTTCACAGCTTTCATGGCTTGACCACATTTTACTGGTACTTCATTAAGAGCTCTAGATCCATTGTGGCTATGAAGAAAGGGGATTCCAGTGGACACCGGCAGCCAATCGTGCCTTTTTTTTTTTTGAAAAGTGTTAAGAACCCTACCATTAAGATAAGAACGGTTACATCGTGTCCACAGAGGATAAGTTCATAAGTCCGGATGACAACCCCATCCGCTAGGAACCACAATAAATTAAACCAACAGCTACCAACTATAATTAAAAACAAACCACCAACAAACAGCACGAAGTAAGCCCTAACATCTAAAACGCAACAAAGAAAAAACTAAAACAAAGAAAAAACTAAAACAAAAATAAAACCGGCAACGGAAAGACCAAGGTAAAAAAGCAAGCAAGACAGATAAAAAACAAGAGAAAAAGAGCAAGCCAAACAACAAGATAAATAAGAAAAACAACAAGATAAATAAGAGCAAGCAAAACAGATAAAAACAAGAAAACAACCAATAAATTGCAAACAACACCACCCGCCACCTGCCAGCTGTCTTCCCGAAGCACAGGCACGTGTCCCAATGCTGCATGCTGCATCGGCTTCTCGATTGTCGTGTACCCACGCAACGCGCCGGAATCTCAGCATTTCTCGGCCATCGCTCCGGTGACTCGCCTTCCAGAATCCCGACCGTAACCCGACTCGCACCACGTCGCTTTGTGAGCACCGCTTGCCCCGCCGGAGCCACTCCTTCACGCCGCTGTCAAGAGCCACTGACTGCAACTGCAATCGGCCAACCACCACCAGCCGAACTTCCCCCACCACACAATTACACCAGACATCCACCACCACCACAGCCCCATAGAGCCACTGTCACCTCCACCACAAGCTGCTCGGAAGCACCATCACCACCACCTAATTCGAGCCAACTCACCTTTCTGGAACAAAGGGGGAAGGGGGAAGCCACTAGGGGGGGAGGGGGGAAACAAACCCTAGAAGCCAAAATCCTTTGCCCAGACTCACCTCTCCATCGCCGACCCACAACCACCACACTCCCACTGCAGCGTTCTCCAGCCAACAACCACCACGACGACACCCCAACGGAGGGACCAACCAGACAACCTCTTTGACCCACGACAACCCACACCCGATTGCGTAGCAACTAGCCCAGCCTGGACAGCCATACTCAGCAACCCTCACCACCACTTGGCTCCGACGTCTATCACAGAGACCCACCACCGTAGCACAGTCGTGGCGTCACCTATGGCGAAGGCCACCGCCCGCATCAACTACAAAACCCAAATGGAAACCCTAGGCTTTACCCAAACAACACAAAAACGAAGACAACTAGCCTACCACGTCACCCCCGCCGGAGGAAGCCGGCGGTGGCGACGGAGCACTGAGGATCAGAAAGACGGAGCGGTTCGGCAGAGGGGGCCTTTTTCGCTTTTTTTGAGAGAAAAGTTCTTTAGGTGCCCAATCGTGCCTTTGAGACAATCAAGCAACGCATTGTTTTTGCGCCCGTCTTACAACACGCAGACATCTCCCAAGTCTTTGAAGTTTCTTGCGATGCTTCAGGTGTTGGCATTTGGGGCATGGTCAAGTCAGCGTGGCCACCATGTCGCCTATTTTAGCAAAAAACTCAATGATGCTCGACAGCGTTACTCTACCCATGATAAGGAGTTTTATGCTATTGTTCAGGCTTTATGGCATTGGCGGTACCACTTGTTACCCAATGAATTCGTTTTGTAGTGTGATGACGAGGCTCTAAAATACCTACAAGCTCAACACAAGTTAAATCCCCATCATGCCAAGTAGGTTACCTTCTTACAACGATACTCGTTTGTT
This sequence comes from Escallonia rubra, assembly GCA_033065855.1. NCBI lineage: Eukaryota > Viridiplantae > Streptophyta > Magnoliopsida > Escalloniales > Escalloniaceae > Escallonia > Escallonia rubra. Next base: position 54,460 of record JAVXUO010003122.1, on the reverse strand, counting down.
CTTAAACATTGTGCTCGTGTAAAGAACAAAGCTTGTGATGCTTTAAGTCATATATCTTTCTTGTCTTACAATCCATGAGCATCCATGTTGTCGGCTTTGATAGACTTAAGGATTAGTAAACTACTTGTCCTAATTTCGGTCTTATCATTCAAGATCTTCAGGCCAGCCACCATCATGATCATCTGTATTTCATTGTAAGAGACAACTTTCTTTTTTCTTGGGACTTGCTTGTGCGCCCCTCGCACTTCAGTTCGTGATTTTCTTGTTTGGGAGCTACATGCTGGTGGGCGCGTGCTGGCCATTTTAGGAGGGCAAAAACCAGTGCCTTTGTTGAAGACAGATTTTATTGCCCTCTGTGAAGCGAGATGTCGCTAGCATTGTTTTTTAGTGTCGCACTTGTCAATTAGCTAAGACTGAGACATCTAACACTGGTCTTTACACTCCCTTAACTGTTTCTCACCTCCGATGGAAAGATGTGAGCATGTACTTTGTCTTTGGCTTGCCCAAAATTGCTAGTGGGCATGATTTCATCCTTGTTGTCGATCATTATTCCCGCATAGTGCATTCTATGTAGCAAGAGTGTGCTAACGCCTCTCATGTAGCGAAGATGTTCTTCCGGGAAGTGGTTCGCCTTCATGGACCAGTCGCAAAATAGTGTTAGAGTAACGAGAAATATAAACTTGCTGCAGATGGCCATCGTAGGCACTCGAGTTTAATGCAGGCGACCTTGTTATGGCTCCCCTCCGCCCCGAACGTTACCCCCAAAATTCCTTTAAAAAGTTGCATGCTCGAACCCTTGGTCCATTTCGTATCCTTCACAGACAAGGCCCTAATGCTTATTTGCTTGACTTGCATTCTAATATGAGCATTAACCCAGTTTTCAAATGTGCAGGACTTTGTTTCTTAGCGAGGTGCTTTGAGCCTCCACAACATCTGCAGGGCTTCCTCCGAGTTTCATTGTTGCATCTCCTGTGCTAGCCTCTCCTTCCGACTTATCACAGCCACCTCCGACCATTGACAGTATGAGTTCGAAACAGTATCCTCTCACCAACGGGGCTACCAGCACTTTCTCGTGCGATGGTAGAACCGCCCCGTTACAAATGATACCTGGCTTACCGAGGGCGAGCTTTGCCATCTTGATCCCGCTTTGTTATAGCAGTATCAACATTTTATCTCTCTAGAGGAGAGCTCTTTTCAACCTGGGCAGAATGAGGTAAGCACGACTTGGCGTAATCAAACGACTTGGCAGACTTATTCTCGAAAATCCAAGACATAAATTAAGGATTTTATTTTGTTTAGGTTTATTTTAATCAAGAGACAAATTAGAGACTTTGCACTCAATATTAAAATAAAGGTATGATTCAATCAAATCAGTTACAATCTAACTGAATCAATTAGGAGTTGATTGATCTTTCCATATTTATGTTTATCTTTCCCATATAAAGGATCACCTCTTGTAACTGAATAAGCAGATTTTGAATTGTGAAGAAAAACATTCCTTTCTTTACTTTGTTATTATGTTTCTCCCTCCTCTCTTTATACTCTGCTTGTTTTACATCACTTGTGTATAGGCGTAAAGCTGAAGTCATGCACACTTCAAACCAATGTGTAAAAATATGGCATTTAAGTTGAACTAAACCAAACAAAGTTTTGAATTATGAACTCGATGGAGAATATTGGGTCACTTCACCTTACTGTCACGCAGATATATATATATATATATATATATATATATATATATAAACTGAAAGTAATCTCAATCTCAGTATACCTTGTTTTTTAACGCACTGCCCATGAAAACAGGTATAAATCTCCGTGAAATAGTAGCTCTCCGGATTGCCTCCTGAAAAACCAAAAGATAAAGCAACAATAAGTAGGTAATACGCCAAAGCTACACCATGCAGCAGGGTTCAACAGGAACCAAGCTGGTATCAATTTGATAGTTGGGGACCAAAGTAAAGGTAGGCCACCGATTCGTTTGGTAGATAGAGTGGAAAGATAGCATTCATCAACTCAGAAGATAATTGGTAGTCGACTAAGCATACTCCATAGGTTTGAAAGTTCACTCAGTTTCATGTCTGCGGAAAAAGGAGTGGAAAAACATTCACCAATATGCGGATGACTGCTAATAACCTATGGATACTCCATCCTTTTGAAGTTCATACAGTTTCTTCCGTGGAGGATGTATCAATAAGTTCGTACCTACCAGTGTATGATATCAGAAGCAACGTGCAAATAATTACCACTAATTGAGAATAAATTAGCGGACAAGTGAAATACTTTGGTCGGTCCTCCATCGTGATTTTGTCAGTCCAGAAGTGACTGTTTCAACTATATCAAAAGGAAGTTTAATCTTGCGATTTCAAAAGATGAGTGAGAAGGAGGCTTTAACAGTCATGTGAAACCAGCCTGATAGGATCCTTCTAGAGATCATGTAGCCCTAGTCCGGGTCATAGAGATGTCAAAGGGCCGGGCTTGGGCCGGCCCAGCCCAAGCCCATCGGGCCTGCTGTGGGGCCGGGCCGGGGCCGGGCCAGTGGGGCTGCCAACCGGGCCGGGCCGGGCCGGGCCTGCCGAAGGGAAACCTAGGCCCAGTCTAGGCCCTGGCCCTAGGCCCAATATCTAGGGCCGGGCTTGGGCCGGGCCCAGGCCCAAAAAAAATTTTTTTGTTTTTTTTTGTTTCCCAACTTCTTGTTATTTATTTGTGTCGATGGCCAACAAGAATACATCAAATTAATTGGTTGAGATTGATACGTGTTAATTTGGTGTAATATTGACAAGTCTTTTTTGGCCTACTAACATTATAATTTAGAAGTAGCATTTTTCGAAAGTTTGGTAAATAGAAAATGACAATTACATCTATCGAATTTCTTAATACAGTAGCTATTTAAATTTTCGCAAATATTTGCATGGCATTTGATTATTGCAACAAAGAAGAACGATCATCATAATTAATGTTAAGACTTAATACTCATTCGATCATCGTTGGACACGCACAATTATATATAATAATGTGTGTATATAATAATATTGGGTCAAAAGAGGGCATATGTGTAGGGCCAAAAAAGGGCCCACCTTAGGGTCAAAAGAGGGCCTGTGTGTAGGGCCAGAAATAGGGCCAAAAGGGGGCCAGATTTCGGGCCAAAAGGGGGCCGGGCCGGGCCATGTTAGGGCCGGGCCAAAAAGGGGCCGTTTTAGGGCCGGGCCGGGCCCGGGCCTGTTTCTCGAAAAATTCGCCCTGGCCCAAGCCCTAGGGGTTAGGGCCAGTCCGGGCCCAAAAACGGGCCGGGCCAGCCCGGGCCAAAAACGGGCCGTGCCGGGCCAGCCCGCGGGCCGCCCGGCCCATTTGACATCTCTACGGCGGGTCACATGGTTTGACTCCGCAATTAGAAGGGGAAGTGAACTTCAACGTATCCCCATGTTTGGTAATTCTAAAAATCCCCCCGCTCAAGTAACAAGCTTGCCGTGCCATGCTGGGATGGATTGAAATACTTCAAGATGTCTCATCAGCCTTCAGCAAGGTCCAACACTTGAACTCAAATCCAATCCAAATCAAACTCCTCAACCTACAATCGGAATTTGAACTTACGTTGTGCCTTCAACCAATTCAGCCTATGGGGGTATAAGGAAAGTTGCCCAAGAGGCAGCTAGGAGTACCTTTCTTTAATATACCACTAAAACCGAATATGATTGAAAATTTTATACAAATTCATGCCATGTATCATTCCTCCATGAATACACGGTGATATTTTCCGTCTGAAACACGTCAAGATCAGTAGAAGATATAGGCTCATCACTGAGAAATGCTTCAGCAAGTTTTTCATCAACTTCAGAAACAACTTCAATCAATTCACGCCTCTTTTCTGCAACTAATGCTTCAATATTGGAAGGGATTTCTTCACTAACAACTTTTTCCCTGAAAAATGGAACACCTAAGGAAATAAATAGAAATAGCTAAACAATAAGTATCGCCAAGGACTTATGAAACAGACCCACTGGAACCAAGAAAGTAATAAGCCTTCAAATGGACAAGGTCAACCAGACCCTGGAAGTCATCTTCCAACCCAATGGGAACTTGCACTGCAGCACTGTTATGCCGGAGCTTTGCTCTAGCCTACAAACACCGAGAGGAGAAATAAAGAGTCAGCAGCTCATTGTCATAAATTTCGAGAACAATGCAGCTATATGGAACCTTACGTAGTTAGTTCCTTATAAAGCGTTGAGCACATTTTGAAAGCAGATAAGCTAAGCATAGGACAAGTACCACGTTTCACTCTCATAATTTGATTCAGTTTCAATTTGAGGACATTCACTATGCACTTAATTTTGTCATACAACGTGGACCTCAACCAATGTATTAGGATGCAAAAGTGACCTGTTCGAATCAGCTCCCCACCAATATTGACAAAATATTCAAATTTATACTTCAAGCTGATTTAAAGTTTGAATGCCTTCAAATATAACACGGATAAAAGTACTGGAAAAAACATGATATCATATTCAAGGGTTTATGGACATAAGGGCCATAACGAAATCTGGAATGAGTCAATGGAGAAAAGTAAAGATTGCAAATGTAAGATGGGTATCCTGTTTTGCACAAGTAATGATTAAAGATAAATGCAATATGAAGTAACAATATATCCAGATGGACCGACCATGACTAACTAAAAGCAGCATGAATATAAGCTCATAAGGTCCTACATTGTTCACTTCAAATAATATAACTTGTCAATAGATAAATAAGTTCGCGTATAACTGATGCAGTTATCTCCAATCGAGAATCTAAAAGAGCGCCTCTTCCAAGAGGCTTTTAAACCATGACTCTGGGCAAATCATTTCATTAATCTCTAGAATCCATCAGTGTTTATTTACAGCAAACTTATACTCTAACCACCACGGTAAAGGTGAACTATACTCTGATATCCCACGTCGGATGTGGGAAACTTTTGATAGCCTTTTGAGGGAGGCTTTACCCTCTGGTGGGGCCGTGGACCGGGTCGTTACAGATGGTACTAGAGCCGACTCTCTAAAGCTCGAGTTGGGCTATCCATTCAGGTTGCCAGAGTGGGACACGACGGCAAACTTGAATCTGGCCAATCTGATTGGGTTGTTGGTATTATCCAACAATGGCTAGAGAGGAATATCTTGGGCTATGTGTCACTAAGCTTGAACTTGCACCTTAGCGGGGACACTAAGGCATGAGGAGAAGAGAATGTAATATCCCACATCGGATGTGGGAAAACTATGTGAATGACCTTATAAGACCTTGCCAAAAGGAAATAATTAACACCTACTTGGCTGCCCTTCTGAAGGAGGAATAGCCAGACCTGGATCGCCACATATACATACTTAGAATTTGCAGAATTCTAATAAAGACTCATACATAAATAGTTCATAACCAAATTGGAATGATTTCAAGGTAAATAAACAACCTGGCTGCGAACTGAGAACTTTCCACGGATCCGCCCCCATTCTATCAAGTTTGGTGATAAAAGCAAGCCTCGGAATCTCGTATCTTCTCATTTGCCTATCAACAGTAATTGACTGACTTTGAACACCACCAACACTACAGAGGACAAGGATGGCACCATCAAGAACACGCAAAGCCCTCTCAACTTCAATTGTGAAATCCACGTGTCCCGGAGTATCAATTATATTCACCTGCAACAAGGAAAAAGAATAAATCCAACAACACAATACGCTGCGCTACGAACCTGAGCTACAATTAATGAAGATAAATATGTAACTGAGACGCTTCAAAAAGGGATAAATTCTTGACATATCAAAGTCATCCAAATTTCTCGGTCCAGACGAGAGGTACAATGACGCAGCTTATAAATTACCAGTCACAAGACGGACGTACTTAACTTACCAAGCAAGTTTCAGTTTCAAAAAACTATTTCTGTCTTTTGCAGAAGTTTCAAAGAACACTTTAATGATTCTTCTAAGTCCAGCTTTTGTCTAATTTCCTACACCATTGCATCCTATCACAGCCAAAAAGCGACTCAACTGATACAATTCTTGGTTTCATTAGTCCCGAGCAGTAACGAAACTTATTTTCTCCCACACCTTCAAACATTTTCAGTTTGATGGAAAACAAAACAAAGTACTACCAGAAAAAATAAAAATGTCAGTTCAAATGCAGTAAGCAGTAGCAGCAGACTCTATAGTAACCAAACACTAGCCAAACAGGACCTTACTTTCTCTTCAATTCCTCAATGGAATTCTGACAGAAAAACCTGTTCTGCCTCTAGCCCCAATTTGCAACAGAACCCTTTTTGCTTATCTTTCTAAACGACTCAATTAAATAAATAATAAAAAAAAGAGACAGAAACAAGAAATGAAATCAGTTCAAGTTTGTCACCTGAAATCCATTGCAAGTGCAATAAGTGGCAGCACCGTATAGTGACCAAACAGGACCTTACTTTCTCTTCATTTTCCATGTATGATTCTCAGACAAAAACCTATATGCTATTCTGGTTTCTTCTAGTACCAATTTGCATAAATAAATTTAAAAAAAAATTCCTACCCTTCTATACAACTCAACTAAACCAAAGAAAACAAAAGGATAAACAAGAAAAAGAATCAGTTCAATTATGTGACCTATTATTCCAAGTGCAATAAGCGGCAGCAGACTGCATAGATACCAAACAGGACCTTACCTTCTCTTCTTTCCTACCGTATTCCACCCTATCATATTCAGAAAGCAACTCAATCGAAACGATTCTGGTTTTCTCCAGTCCCAACCATAAAGAAACTCATTTATCCAACAACTTCAAACATTTCCAACTTAACAGAACACAAAACGAATTAATAATATCAAAATGACCAAAATGTCAGTTCAAATTTCCGAGTGCAATGGCAGCAGACCTTATAGTAATGAAACACTAGTCAAACAGTACCTTACTTTTTCTACATTCCCTCCATAAAATTCTCACACAAAAACACTATACGATTCTGAAAAACCCCATTTTTCCTACCCTTCTACACGACTCTAAACACAAAATTAAAGAGAAAATTAAAAAAAAAAGAAACAAAATTCCAGTTCAAATTTAGGGGACCTGATAGCCATTCCAGGTGCAGAAAGTGGCGGCAGACTGTATGGTGATCCCCTTTTCCCTCTCCAGGTCCATCGAGTCCAGCTTCGCCCCGACACCGTCCTTCCCCCGTGGATCTCGTGGATCCGGCCCGTCTAGTAGAGTATCCGCTCCGTGAGCGTAGTCTTGCCCGAGTCGATGTGAGCCGAGATCCCGATGTTCCGGAGCCTGTCCATAGACTCCTTCCACCAGGCCTCCTTCGGCTCCCTCGCCCTGGCGGCGCTGCCCGAGGAGAACCGGCGGGCGTGGAGGTTCCCGGCGAGGAGGGCGGCAATTGGGGAGTGGGGTGGCGGTGGTTTGGAGGAGGTGGAGCAGAGGCAGTAGAGGAAGCGGGTGGTGGAGAATCTAGAGGATCGTACCACTGCGTGTGGGCGTGAGTGTGCTGGAGGGTTTTAGTGGATTTGGGTAAAACCCCAAGATTGGTTGGATGAGCTGAGTGATTGATTGATTTGGTTTGATAAACCCTAACTGCGGGAGCTCTGGGTTTTGGTTGAAATGTTGAGTGAGGGGTTTTGGGGATTAGATTCTGACATGGATTGAACTGCCTGCCGCCGGCCACCGTCACGTCTTGCCGCCGTTCACCGTAATTCATCTCTAAATAAAAATCTCAAAAATAAAAATTAGATAATTAAATACCTAAAAAAAATTAAAAATAAAAATTGGGTAATCAAACTTCCATTTATTTTTGTAAAAAATAAAAACCTTATTGGGTTTGATTTTTATTTTTTTGGAAAAAGAAAATCAAAGCTGAAAGTGGTTTCAAACGCTACCTTAACTAATATTTTTTTCTTTTATATTTCTTGTAAAGACAAAAGTACAGTGTGGAGCCATCTTGCATGCTCATATAATTGCTTGATTAATATAGACACTTAACAAAATGGATTCAGAGTCTCAATTGCAACCAAGATAATAGCATGACGTTATTAAATAAAAAAAACAGTGATTCGTCGCAATAAAAATTTAGCCCTCTAAAATTTCTTATCAGGACACCCATTTAGGAATTGTATCCAATTTTTTTCCACACGAGAAAGAGGGCTAAAAATCAGTTGTTCAAGCCAATCAGGATTGAGTTCAACAGAGATCTTCTAGTTTCATGATGATAAAGAAGAATCAATTGTGTGTCTGACGATGGTACAAGACCCTAGACCCTTGCACTGTAGAGGGGAGAGCCAACTCATATAACAACATCAAGAGAAAATGGGTGGAGGAGCCATGTTATAAACACTTGGATACTCTCTTAGTTTGTCGTATGGACTTTCATTTTTTCAATTGTTAAAACATTTTAAACTTACTTACCTTTGTAATAATGATTTGGATTCATTCTCTATCTATCTCTCTCGGATTTAGATTCCTTCTTTCTATTTGAAATTCAACCCATTATATAGATTTTAACTTTTATGTCAACATGCCCACTCAAAATTTTATTATATATTTACAATTTCAGTAATTCTTAGATTTTGACCAAAGTAATTTTCTATATGTTCCTTTTTAATCTTAACTTTTTTTTGTTGTTTAGGGAAACACAATATTCTACATCAGTTTTTTATCTTCAAGTACCCTAATCTCCTTCCTCATGTTTAATTGCAAGTTTTATATATAATTTATGCTCCTTTAAAGAGGTAAAAATAAATTTTTGATTATCTTATTGTCTTTACCAATTTTGTAATTGTTATTAAGCTTACAAATTTAATATCTCTCAATAAGTATTTTGATAGTTATTCCGTGTGCGTATTTTGATAGTTGTTTCCGTTTACAACGCATGAGATCAAAACTAGTTCAAGATGATTCCAAAATGTCAAAATAGGAAAGTTCACATGGTGACCTAAGAGAGTGTCCACCTTAGTAACGAATGGACAATATTCTCTCAGCTACCGCTTTACGACATATATATTAGATTTTCTGGTATGGATATAGTAATATGTAAGTATCAAATTAAACTTAGGTAGCAACAGTAGAAGTTTGATATAAGTCTCATTTGACAAGTTAAATCAGGGATAATATCATTTATGTCCCTCACTTTAGGGATAAATTACAATCAAAGACGTAAGTTTAAAAATTTTGCACTGATATCCAAAATGTGAAAATTTTGTATCAGATATACCCACCGTTAGGGTTCCGTGACCTTTACTAACGATTTTTGCTGATGTGGCAATATTTTATTTTGAAAATGACAAAACTACCCTCTCTTTCTTCCTTTTTCTCTATCTTCTCTCACAACCACTGCACAACTCAGTCAATTTGTCCGGAAACGGAAAATCCCACCATAGCTGCACACAGGTTCATAAACACACACCCATACAGCTTCTGACCACCGCTATCACCATACCACGGCAACCCAATCTGTCATTACCACCTTCATGCTTAACCATTCTCAAGGCAGCCCTATCAAACTAGCCAACAATTGAAGGGTTATGATTCCAAAAGCGAATCGATCAAATTTGGGTCAAATGGTTCTAATTCTTTGATACTCTGGATCCATGTAGAAGAATGTATCAGTAATGAAAGATTCTAATCTGTATATGTGATGGTGATCGGCACAGCATCTGAAATGAATTTTGCCAACCCCACGTCTCCAATTCTGGTCACATAGTTTCCGTCTAACAAAATCCCCGTCTTATATTACCACTTTTACTGAGCCTACCACCATCAACAAAATCAACAATAAAAAATGCACAACAAATCCCAGATTACCACTTGTTATTTTGCATAAATATCACGTTATTATTACTAGTTGGAGTACACGAAGTATACATATATATATATATATATATATATAGATAGAGAGAGAGAGAGAGAGAGAAGATTTGAGTTGGTATAATGACAGTCGGCGGTGGGAGCGACAGTACATGTGTGAGCAATTGAAAGGTGGTGGTAGCGGCAGTGGGCTTAGTGTATGGTGGTCCTCGTTGGAAGTATAGGGTGTTGGATTGGTGGTCAGTGGTGTTGGGTTTGTGATGGTGGTGGTCGATAGCGGTGTTGCGCAACGACAGTCAACTACCGGGGGGAGGGGAAGTAGCGACAGATGGCTAAGTTCTTTAATTTGGTAAATGCCTAAGTGACATGTAAATACTATTAGTCTGATTTAGCTCCTATAATTGTGGTGATTTTCCATATGGTGGTGGTCATGGTTATTCAATATGGAAGTAAGTTTTTGAGAAGGTTGTAGAAGGTAACTGACAGTACTGGTTCGATGGGTTTGAGAATAGATAGAAGAAGAATAATATTGGTTGTGGGATCCGTGCCCCTTCACATTTCCCTCTCATTTTAGTCTGAAGGATAATCACGACTTTTCATGTCAAATTTTAACTCCGTCTGTATTCCGTCCGGTCAATAGACATAACTGATATAAATGCAAACATGTGTCCTTAGCTGTAATTTACTCTTAAAGTGAGGGATATAAGTGATATTATCCCTTTAAATTATGTTAAAAAATAATGAATCCAAATTTTACATGTACAAAGATAAATATTAAGAATTCGAGAAGGGCCATAGGAAAAAGCTCAATAGGATGGAGGGATTATATACATTGGAGCCGACTAATAAATCTACAAAAGCTTGCGAATCGAATAAAATTGAAATTATAAATTGGTGCAAGCACGTCATCTCTTCTTTGCTTCACAACGCAAATTGAATATAGTTGCCTCCATTTCGTGAGGTTATTTAGTGTTACTACTAGGGTTCTGTCACTGAGAATATAATGCCAAGAGATCAGAACCATGATATGTGTTTTCTCTTAGCAGCCTCGATCATGACCAAAAAGAAAATTAAAAAAAGAAACAACTAGAAAGTTTTTCTAATACAAAATTGTAGGGCCCATAAAAGACTAAAAGCAACTCAAGGCAATTTCCTCGGCCCATTTATGAAATATTTGTCACACCTCCCTAGCTAGAGCTCTTTCTCGAGCTTTATTGTGCTGAGTTTAGACTCATTTTACTTATGCTTGAGAAGAGTGTGTACTTAGAGCCTGTTTGAGATTGATTAAAAAAAGCAGATTCTACTTAAATCTTAATCAGTTTTCAAAATCTGATTTAATCAGAATCAGTTTGTTGTTTGGCAAAAGTAGTTGTAAATTAGATTAAATTTATAAAAGTGTTTGGATAAAAAGTACTTGAATCAGTTTCACTATGACAAAATGACCATAAAGGGCATTCAATAAACAATTTTTATAATATCCAAGCAACGTTAACATAACTTTTATTCATAAATAATTATAATGCCCAAATAAATTATGAAAATAACTATTTTCACGTCCTACAAAAGTTGTTACTTTTTATTTTAAATTAAAAACATAAAGAATCTCACGTTATTGCTTATAGTAGGATAACATCCCCAAATTACTAATAAAATTTATCTTGAGCAAATTTTTTTTATATATAGCTGAAATCGCATCACAGATAGCATCACAAACATTAGTATGGAAAAGAGGTCAGCAGAGAAGAGATAAACTTCAGCAATTATCTAATTAATTAAGGGGTATGAGAGGTCTTTTTGTAAAAACTATAGGAATAAGATGGTAAATTACATGGTCAAACCTGATTATGGAAAAAGTGATTATTTCATAATCCTCACTGTTGAGGATTATGGATTAAATCAGTTTTTAACTTTTGGAGATGGATTAAATCTGTTAATCTTTTTTGCCAAACACCCACAAACCTGATTTAATCTAAATTAAATCAGGTTTGACCAAGATTTAATCAATCCCAAACACCCTTTTATTCTAGCTCAATTAACAAGTCAAACTCTATCGCTTACTCTTAGGCTCTGTTTGATTTCATTTTCGTTTTTAGTTTTTTTCCAAGTTTTATAAACTGGAGGAAAAAACGTGTTTGACAACGGTTTTTGTTTTTTTTTCCTTCAGTTTTGAAAACCAAATATTAAACCATTGCTGCTTTTGAAAACTCTCATTTAGGAGTCTTGGTTTTCAGTTTTGTGATCACCACCACCCTCCCACAGCCACAGCCACAGCCACCGGCCATCGCCGGCGACTACCGTCGGCCACCGCAGCCCGCTAGCCTGTCACTGCCTGCGCCGGCCACCGCCACGCCCCCACAACCGCTACCGTAAACCATCGCTAAAGAAAAATCTCAAAATAAAAACTAGGTAATCAAACACCCATTTGTTTTTGTAAAAAATAAAAATCTTACTGGTTTTTATTTTTTTGAAAAAAGAAAATCAAAACTAAAAGTGATTTCAAACGCTACCTTAGCTAATATTTTTCTCTTTTATATTTCTTGCAAAGACAAGGTTACAGTATGGAGCCATCTGGCATGCTCATAGAATTGCTTGATTAATATAGATACTTAACTAAATGGATTTCAAATAGCATGATGTTTGTGAATAAATAAACAGTGATTCATCACAATAAAAGTTCATTCCTCGAAAAATTCTTAGTGGGAGACCCATTTAAGAATTGTATCCAATTTTTTTCGACCCAAGAAAGTGGGCTAAAAATCAGTTGCTCAAGCCAATCAGGATAGAGGTCTACAAAGATCTTCTAGTTTCGTGATGATAAAGAAGCATCAACTGTGTGTTCGACGATGGTACAAAACCCTAGACCCTTGCATTGTAGAAACAAGCAATACAGGGGAGAGCCAACTCATACAACAACATCAAGAGAAAATGGGAGGAAGAGCCATGTTACAAACACTTGGGGATACTCTCTTAGTTCGTCATATGGACTTTCCTTTTTTCAATTGTTAAAACATTTTAAACTTACTTACCTTTGTAATAATGATTTGGATTCATTCTCTATCTCTCTCTGATTTAGATTCCTTCTTTCCATTTGAAATTCAACTCATTATATAGATTTTAACTTCTATGTCAACATGCCCACTCAAAATTTTATTATATATTTACAATTTCAATAATTCCTAGATTTTGACCAAAGTAATTTTCTATATGTTCCTTTTTAATCTTAACTTTTTTATATTGTTTAGGGAAACACACTATTCTACATCAGTTTTTTTTATCTTCAAGTACCCTAATCTCCTTCCTTTTGTTTAATTGCAAGTTTTATATATAATTTATTCTCCTATTTTTTTAATCATTTATTAAGTACTGTTACTCTTTTCTTAATGGTCTTAAGTAATACAACCTCAACACATGGGTTATTATTGTTAATATTATCACTGTAATTTCTATTACTTAGGCGAGACTATTTCTATTATTTCATACACTATTTTTCATCTTCATTTGTCACTAAAAATGAATAAATATTATTCAAGTTCATTTCTAACGATAAAAATTGGTAGAAAAACTCCTTTAAAAAGGTAAAAATAAATTTTTGATTATCTTATTATCACTACCAATTTTATAATTGTTATTAAGCATACAAATACAAGATCTCTCAATAAGTATTTTGATAGTTATCCCGTGTGCATCTTTTGATAGTTGTTCCCGTGTGCAATACACGAGATCAAAACTAGTTCAAGATGATTCCAAAAGGTCAAAATAAGAAAGTCCACATGGCGAGCTAAGGGATTTTCCACCTTAGTAATGAATGGACAATATTCTCTCAGCTACTGCTTTATTACATATATATTAGATTTTCTGGTATGGATATAGTAATATGTAAGTATCAAATTAAACTTAGGTAGCAATAGTAGTAGTTTTATATAAGTCTCATTTGACAATTTAAATTATGTTAAAAATAATGAATCCAAAATTTACATGTAGAAAGATAAATATTAAGAATTTGAGAAAGGCCATAGGTAAAAGCTCAATAGGATGGAGGGGTTTTATACATTGGAGCCGACTAATAAATCTACAATAGCTTGTGAATCGAATAAAATTGAAATTATAAATTGGTGCAAGCGCGTCATCGCTTCTTTGCTTCACAACGCAAATTGAATACAGTTGCCTCCATCTCATGTGGTTGTTCAGTGTTACTACTAGGGGTTCTATCATTGAGAATATAATGCCAAGAGATCGGAACCATGATATGTGTTTTCTTGTGGCAGCCTCGATCATGACCAAAAAGAAAAAGAAAAAAAAAAACAAGAAAGTTTTCTGATACAAAATTGTAGGGCTCATAAAATTCTAATTACGAAATATTTGCCACACCTCCCTAGCTAGAGCTCTTTCAACTCGAGCTTCATTGTGCTGAGTTTAGACTCATTTGACTTATGCTGAGAAGAGTGTGTGCTTATTCTAGCTCATTTAACAAGTCAAGCTCTATCACTTACTCTTAGGCTCTGTTTGATTTCCTTTTCATTTTCAGTTTTTTCCCTAGTTTTATAAATTGGAGGAAAAAAACGTATTTGACACATAATTTTCGTTTTTTCCCCCCTCCGTTTTGAAAATCAGTTTTTAAACCATGATTGTTTTTGAAAACTCTCATTTAGGAGTTTTGGATTTTCAGTTTTAGTTTTTATTTTGAGGCCACCACCACCCTCCCACCGCCACAGCCACTGGCCACCGCAGCCTGCTAGCCGGCTACCGCTGGGGACCGCCATCGCCCATCGCCACGCCCCACCACCGCCATGGCAAACCATCACTAAAAAAAAACTCAAAATAAAAACTGGGTAATCAAACACTCATATGAGTATTGAAATCTGGCCTTTTCCCTGTACTAGAATATCTCAATGCAATTTGTGTATTGAACATTGGCATGGTTTTCATCATTTTTCGTCTAACTAGAGCATTATATGATTACTTGGAAGTCTACAATCTGAAGATTTAACGTCAATTAGTTGTGATGGTCATTATATTTTCTGGCCATTGAAATCTAGGTGAAGATTTAGAAAATTTTTGTCCTACTTAATTAATTTCCATCCTCAATAAAACTATTCTCTATACTTTGTTTCTTGAATTGTGACATGTCCATCTTAGGGTCTTGCATGATTGAAAGATGGGAGAGAGTGAATACCATCTTATGCAGGTTCTTGCGTGGATATTCTTCATCTGATTCTGAAAATAACTGGATTCAGCAGAGTACACCACCATGATCTAGAAATGCAGCAATCCTCTCTTCTCTCCTTTTGTTATTCCCTCTCTCCCACATATTTACTCTTTCTCTCAACACGACCCATCGATCACGACCACAATTACTAACGACCCACCACCACTTACATAAACACCGACGACATCGGAAATCATTTACACCAGCAGATCAACGTCAACACCAGTACCGCAACAAGCATAATCACGGCCGGACCCGCTACCACCATATTGACATCACCCACCACCACTTTCACACCCCTTTCTACAGCGGCGACCACTACATACTCTAGCGCCGCGCTAAAGTGCCCAAACACGATTTCTATCATAACCCTATTAGAGCCCCTTCGCCTCTTCCCCGAGATCTTCAAAGGTGAGATCGACCACCATCAGCCCCATCACCGCTCTACCATCACTCCACCTCTACCATAAGAGTAACCACAGTCCAACCCCCACCTGCATCTACAATCCACCTGATCCAGATCACAAATGCCGAACCAAAAGTTAGATTTTTCAGGAGAAATTCTATATTTTTTGCTTGTTCCTAGAGGTGAATATGCCAATTGGTTCTATGTCGATGCAGCCATTGTAGTAAATGGTGTCTTCGGCAAAATTGGGCGGTAGACTAATGTCTAGTGGTTGGTGGGATCTAGAGTGGATGTGGTATATGTAAGGTTTTACGGGGATTAGTTGGCTTCCATTGAATAATTTATGCTTGGGTTAAACCCTCTACAGAGTTGAGTTGATTTCACAGAAGATCTAGAATTTGGATTTCAGATATTAGGGGCTTGATATTTGATTCGACAACTTCGGCCAAATTGCTAAGGAATAAAAGGATATAACAAGAACAATTAAAAACGTATTTCTCTGATGACCTCAGAGCTCCGTCAGCGCGCAAGACACGCGTACCAGCGTTTCTGTTGCTTTACGTGGTTCTTGTTACATTTTTTAAAAAGGAAGGAAGAAGGTTATTTTGGTCATTTAACTATAGTGTGCATATAGTCTGGGGCATTGCTTTTTTTTTAAAAAAAAAGAAGGTATCTGCCGCCGGTAGATGGCTGTAGATGGGTTGTCTTCTTGGGCTTTGTTGTCTGAACCAAAAGATCTTGAAGCTGATTCAAGTAAGTTTAAAGCATTCGAAGAGATCGAGCCCAAGATGGTTGCCACCCCGTTCTAAACTTATCAGATTTTGATGAAGTCTTTGAGGTGGCTTGTGAAGCATCTCATGTAGGTACCGGGGCTGCTTTTAGTCAATAAGGACATCCTGTAGCCTACTTCAGCAAGAAACCTGGCAATGTTGAATTTTATGCAGGTGCAAGCCCTTAGGCATTGGCATTATTATCTCATGCACCGACAATATTTAATGTATTTAGATCACTGAGGCATTTTAATTTCCAAAAGCATCTAGGTTCAAGGCGTGGCAGCAATACACCTTCCAACTGAGGCACCGAGCTGGAGTAGAGAATGAAGTGGCTGATACGTACTCTTAGCAGGAAATCCTCTCTCTTGGTAAACATGTATGTCACTGCACTTGGCTTTGAGGAGTTTAATCATGGTTATTCTCGTGATGCAAATTTTTGAAGTTTATACTTTTTATCTCCTTGAAGATACTCCTAGGTACTTAACCAAAATGTAGCCTGGTAACTTATTGTGTTGTCTTGTTAGTGACCACGTTGCAACTTCGGACCATAGTTTTGATGACAAGCCAATCCACGCTTGTCTTGTACGATGATGAGCTATGCTTGCTGGGTTGTACCCGGGATTCTGGAGTAGAAAGGACATCATTAAGACAAACAACAACTATGAAGGGGAAAAGGTACAAAACAATCAGGTAAACAAATGAAGACTAAAATTACCAAAAAAAAAAAATGTAAGTAACTTAAAATTTTCAAATATACGCATTTTGATAACTTCTGTGTGTCTGAAAGTTTAGTTCAAAATACCAACTTATTCAATTTCCTATTTTCAACATCGTTAAGAATGCATATCTAGTTAAATTAATCTTCTTCTGACAACAGAAGAAATGAATCAGAGTGACTTATATACAACATGACTTATATACAACATGCTGCTTAAATCCTTGGATGGAAAGAATGTTGAGCAATGACATGTTGGCTAGTTATATGTCTATCATTTTTTTCAGTTCATGCTTCGAATCTTGACCCTATAAATAAGTGAAGAGTCACTAGTTAGCAGATTATACACAAGGCTGGAAAATTCTTGGTACGTTGTAGAGTTAAAGCTTCTCGCCTACTATCATAATCATTTTCGTTTGCCTCTTTCATACGGTTGGACCTTTATAGGAAAAGCTTGATAAAAAAAGAGCTCTACCCCCTTTCGATCTTTCTAAGAGAAACAACCTCGAGTCAACTAATAGATAAAAGAGTTGCTCATGGCTATGCCCCGCCGACAGACCAAGTATTTTAAAAAAAAAAATTGAGTGTAATCTATATCAAAGAAGAAAGGCAGAAGAGAATAGGATGTAGTCTATCAAACTTTTAATGAATGACGGCCTTCTCAGCATAGGTTGAGGATGCTCTCTCTTTGCCACATCAGGCAGTTGGCAGAAGAGCTAGCACTTCTATGATTTCGCTGGACTGAGATTTAAAGAAGCTTCTCTAGTGACTTTTTGAACTACATTGATGGAACTTTTTTGTAACTTTGATGTGTTGAAATTCAAAATGTAGCCCATATTTTACTCCTGAACAGACTTGATAGAGCACAAAATTCGTACTCGTGTGGGAAACCCATCGGTGGATGCAGTTGGGCCCAAATTTTGGTAAATTGCAGCTTTATGCATCAAAGAACTACGGGTAGATGAAGGAATTCCACTTCTTCAAAGTCAATTTGAGCGAAATGGGCTCCAGTATATGTTCCAACATAACTTGCTTAATTTAGATTTTTTTATAGATCATATAAAACATCAGATTAAGAATGAAAAATCGCTTGCCTCTACGTTTGTTAACCAACTTTTGAAGAGCTCCTCACTATCAGTACGGAAGTTATGAGAAAGATTCTTGAAACCCAACATCTCCATGGTCGGCACTCCAATCGATCCCTCCATCAAGGATTTTAAGAACAACTCTTCGCTTGTGTTTCTATAGAAGTCCGAGTAGCCTCTTCCTTCCATCTTTAATATACCCTTTCCTGTTTCACCCCTCTGAACTCCTTGAGACCGAAACAAACTCAAATTCTGCTGGAGTTTATACCCTTGTTTCAATCTTTGACCATAATAAGCAAAGAAAAGGAGGAGGGACAATCAACAACCTCTCCTACTATCAGCCAAACACAAGAAGGAAGCCACCAACTAAAGGAAGAACTTAGGACCTCAGGTTTACAACTATAAACTGTAAACTAAAAGTATTGCAAGAAGATAGAAACAGCAGTGCAAGACCCATTTTCAGGAAGCTCTGTATCTCTCTAAGATTTAGATCCCCCAAAACAGAGTTACATCATATATTGTAATGCAAAGAATATGAAAATACTTATCTACCCTCTAGAGATAAACATATTTACAGTAATGGACTCATGACCTTTATCACCCTCCCTCAAACTCACGATGGGATAATGAGACCATTGAGAGTTTGCCAAGTAGTAGCGTGAAGCGAGCAAACGTATGAGATTTGGTAAAAAAATCAGCAAGTTGTAGCGAGGAAGACACATATGGAAGGGTGATAGTGCCCTGGTGGAAGTGATGACGAACAAAATGACAATCAATTTCAATATGTTTGGTTCGTTCGTGAAAGACTGAATTGTGTGCAATTTCCACAGCACTTTTATTGTCACAGAACATAGGCGTAGGAGAGGATTGTGTAGCACCCATATCACGTAGTAACCATCGAACCCAAACAATTTCCGCTGTGGTATTGGCCATGGCACGATATTCAGCTTCTGAACTAGAGCGAGAAACAACACTTTGTTTCTTGCATTTCCAAGATATAAGAGAGTCACCAAGAAAAATGCAAAACCCTGTGGTAGACCTACGATCAGATACATCACCTGCCCAATCTGCATCCGAATAAGCACTAAGAGTAAGATCTGGAGAAGAAGAGATGAGCAAACCTCGGGACAATGTGCCATGAATATACCGCAAGATACGAACAACAGCCGACCAATGAACTGAGCGAGGAGCCGAAACAAATTGACTAACTACATGGACTGCATAAGCAATATCAGGTCGAGTGATGGTAAGATATACCAAGGATCCAACAATTTGGCGATACAAAGTAGCATCATCGAGAGGAGTACCATCAGTGGGACAAAGCTTGACATTAAGTTCAAGAGGAGTATCAACCACCTTTACTTCAGTTAACTTAGCACGAGTAAGAATGTCATTCGCATACTTGGTTTGGGATAAAAGATACCCTTTTGGAGAGTAAGCAACTTCAATACCAAGAAAATAACGAAGAAGGCCCAAGTCTTTCATCTCAAATTTATCATATAGGTGGTCTTTCAACTTAGATATTCCATATGAATCATCTCCGGTAATAATAATATCATCTACATATATCAATAACAAGATCCTACCACACTGAGAAGTAGAATAAAAAAGAGCAGGATCATGGAAGCTTTGAGAAAAACCAATACATGTCATGGTTTGGCGAAACTTTTCAAACCAAGCACGTGGTGCTTGTTTAAGACCATACAATGCACGGCGTAAACGACAAACCTGAGTAGAGGAACACAGAAGGCCTTGTGGAGGTTTCATGTAAACTTCTTCTTGTAAATCACCATTCAAAAAAGCATTTCTAACATCCATTTGGTATAGCGGCCATTGCTGTTTGGCTGCAACAGAAATGAGAGTTCGAACGGAAGTCATCTTGGCAACGGGGGCAAAAGTTTCATCATAATCAATTCCATATTCTTGAGAGTACCCTTTTGCCACTAACCGAGCCTTATATCGTTCGATGGAGCCGTCTGAGTTGGTTTTGACTTTATAGACCCATTTACACCCAATAGCTTCTTTGCCATGTGGCAAACTCACCAAATCCCAAGTGTGAGTTTTCTGAAGTGCAAGAAGTTCTTCATGCATAGCATGTTGCCAATGGGGAACAAGATTGGCTTCCTTATAAGAAACAGGCTCATGAAGAGAATGAATAGAACTAAGAAATGATTGGTAAGATGAAGAAAAACATGTTTTGTAATCTTTTAGCCAAGAAGGAGGATGGTGAGAGCGAGAAGGATACCTTGGAGCAACTTGTGATGGAGAGGGACGAGCATCATCAGGGTCAGCATTGGACTCTGGTAGAGAAGGGGTATCACTTGGAAATGGTAAAGGAGAAGACATTACTTCATCGGGCACAAAAATTTCAGGACTAGAATCTACATGACTAGACAAAGTCTCAAAATTTGCAAAAGGATCAAGAACAATTTCTTCCTTGGTTGTTGTAGGAGATGGAGGAAGACAGTAAAATGGAATATGCTCTAAGAATGAAACATGTATAGATAAACGAAGTTTCTTAGCAATGGGATCATAACATCTATAACCCTTTTGTTCGATACCATACCCCAAAAACAGACATAAAGAAGATCGAGCTGTCAATTTATTTCGCTCATTCTTAGGAAGAAGAACAAAACAAGTACACCCAAATACTCTAAGTTCAGAGTAATCTGGGCGAAGACCAAACAATTTTTCATAGGGGGAGAAGCCTCCATTTACAAAAGTGGGGATGCGATTAATTAAGTACACAGAGGTAAAGACAGCTTCACCCCAAAACGAACTTGGAACGAAAGCTGATAGCAAAAGAGATCGAGCTGTCTCAAGTATATGACGATGTTTCCTTTCAGCCTTACCATTTTGTTGGGGTGTTTCCCTGCAAGAGTATTGCAATATTGTTCCCTGAGAAGCTAAAAGCTCTAAAAAAGGACTGGATGTATATTCCCCACCCATGTCAGTTCGAAACACTTTGATGGTAGAATTAAATTGGGTTCTAACCATCGCAACGAAGTTTGAATATATTCTAAAAAATTCAGATCTACGATGCATTAGGAACACCCAGCTAAAACGAGTATAATCATCAACGAATGAAACATAATATGATGATCCACCTTTGGTTGTAACAGGTGAGGGGCCCCAAACATCAGAATGTATGAGGTCAAAAGGAGCGCAAGAAACAGAATTACTTTTGCTAAAAGGAAGGGCATTAAGTTTTCCGAGCTTACAGCCCTTGCAATCTGAAACATCTGAGTACAAAATATCACCCAAAATACCATTAGAGACCATATATTTCAGACGAGAACCTGAGACATGACCTAGCCTACAATGCCAAAGCTGAAATGGAGACGAGTGTTTGTTTAACTGGAAAGCAGACAAGGCAGAATTTTCAGCAATACCAGGTGAAACAAAAAGATTTTGCAAAAAGTAGAGTCCCCCGTCTCTACGGCCTGTCCCAATCTGCCTCCCTGTATGCCGATCCTGAACAACACAACCAGAAGGTGAAAAAATGACATCACATCCAGCATCAACAAGCTGACTAATAGAGAGAAGATTTACAGATAATTTTGGAACATGTAAAACATTAGATACACAAAGCTCTCCAGAGGGAAATGAAGTCGAATCTATGGAACCCAATTGATGTACTTCCATAGATGACCCATCTGCTGTTTGAATAGAAGATGGAATGAAAGATGTAGAGCGCTCAACAAGAATAGAAGAATCATGAGTCATATGGTGAGATGCACCAGAATCAAATATCCAAGACGATGTTTTACCTGAATGGTTCATAGAGTGCGCACTAGCGGGGGAGGCAGACATAGCAGTGGAAGTAGATGGTTGAGCATTAAGCGAAGTACCAAGTAACTGTTGAATTTGTTGAGTGACCATTGACTGGACATCTTCATGAGTAACCCCACTTGTATGACTAGAATCGGGAGCTATGACGGAAGTCATGAAAGCTCCCGTATTCATTGTTCTCTGAGCATTGCGAGAGTTTTGCGAAAAATGATTTGGAGATGGCAAGATTCCCTTTTTTCGAAGTTTGGGGCAGTCACGCTTCCAATGCCCCTTTTCATGACAAAAGCTGCATTCATCAAGAGCAATTCTGAAATTTCCAGAAGGTGGAGTAGCACGAGAAGGAACGAGTGGAAGGAACTGAGGCCGTTGTGTTGCTACAAGGACAGCTTGTGTTTGCATAGAATGGAGCAAGGAAGATTTAAGCCTGGTTTCTTCAGCCACCAGTTCACTCAAAACTTTGTCCACGCTGGGCAATGGAGAGCGATGCAACATGGAGCCTCGCAAAGGTTCAAATTCAGTACGCAGTGCCATAAGAAACTGAACAAGTTTTTGATCTTCGCGAACTTTTTGATATATTGCTAATTTTCTCAATTCCAATGGATCCATCAAGTCTAATTGATCCCAAATTCCATTCATCACATTGTAGAATTCTTGAACCGATTTATCATCTTGACGTTCACCTCGGATCACGTTCTCTAGCTCATATCTCTTTGCAAAGTTTGATTGCATATACAGACCTTCCAAATAGTCCCAGACCTCTTTTGCAGAGGTAAATTTTGAGAAATGCATTCCAATAGATGGTTCTACAGAATTATTAATCCAAGACAGAATTCTGGCGTTATTGGTTTCCCATTCTTGCTGCAATTTTTCGTAATTTGTATCCGACTCTTCTGGAGCCACAACTGATCCATCTAAATATCCACGCAGTTCCTTACCAGTTATGAATACTTTTAAGAGGTACGACCAGTAAGAATAATTTGAACCTTTTAATTTAACTTGGGTCACTTGGTTGGATTCGGAGGCCATGCTTAGAAGAAAATGATTTATAGCCCCAAAAATATCAAGAAAATCAAGTACCAGCCAAATAGCACTAACAGTTATGCTGAAATCCACACAAATTGCAAAGAACTTCTTCAAGAGTAAAAGCTTACCTTAATCTTACGTCCAAAGTAGAAGCTGAGAAACAGAAGCTAACTTCTTCAAGATCTGACGTTTGCCGATTCCGAAAAGAAGATTGATGACAGATTTTTGAAGGTATCAAACCCAGCTGTAGAACGAAGAAGACTTACACCCAAAGAGAGGGATTGGATTTCCAGGAGAGAAAGAAGAAGCAAAGGATGCTGATCAAAGTTTCTGACTCAATTGAAGAAATCAAAGAACCGAAAGACTTGATGGATGTGAATTGGCTCTGATACCATGTAAACTAAAAGTATTGCAAGAAGATAGAAACAGCAGTGCAAGACCCATTTTCAGGAAGCTCTGTATCTCTCTAAGATTTAGATTCCCCAAAACAGAGTTACATCATATATTGTAATGCAAAGAATATGAAAATACTTATCTACCCTCTAGAGATAAGCAAAGAAAAGGAGGAGGGACAATCAACAACCTCTCCTACTATCAGCCAAACACAAGAAGGAAGCCACCAACTAAAGGAAGAACTTAGGACCTCAGGTTTACAACTATAAACCAAACAGGAATTGCGGGTCAGAAAGTTCTCTCACTCTACACCTTGTCCAATCAACAGAAAATAGAACCTTCATAGCACAAAAAACACCTAAGCAGTAAAGCTCAAACCTTCAGCCTTCAAACCCCAAGAGATGTGATAAGGAAGAAAGCCTCTGCTGTGTTGAAAATGCGTGAAGATACGCATATTCTTTTCGGTGTGGACAATTTTCAAACAATTGGTGGGCACCATGAACAAGTATAAATCGAAGGAATCTGTGACCAAGAAATTGGTTAAGATTCCTTTCATCCACATTTGTCTTTTCTGGGAAAATTTTACGCGGCAATAAACTGAAATTTCTACGGTTAATCCGATTTCGAAGAAAAACTAGTAGAGCGTGTGTATGTGGGTTTGTGTGTGTGTGTGTGTACACATCATCGTACAAGACCACGTTGCAACTTCGGACCACGTTGCAACCCAGCAAGCATAGCTCATCATCGTACAGCCCATGGATTGGCTTTAACCTTTTGAGTGGGTGAGAATGATGGTTCTTTTGTGCAACACATTCATGAAGAAGTGCGTAAGAGGATAGATACTAGCAACAAACAACACCAATGGGCGGCAGATGACGTGCAGAGGAGGCTTTTACATAATAAAGGAAGGTGATTTGCTCATGGTACAACTACGACCATAATGCTTTCCTGCCGGCACATACCGGTATAGTGAAATGTTGGATGAGATTGCTAATCTACTGGAATAACCTTCAAACAATCCTATATTCAACGTGTAAGATCTAACCCTCTATCAAGAAAATCAAGCTGACGAAGCGGAAAAATCAGAATACATTCAACTTCAAATTCACTTCAGGAGATTGAGCAAGTTATTAAGGACCAAGTTGTTTCGACATATGTCATGGTAAGTATCAAAATTTGGTGAAGTGGCCAGAGAAACCACTCTTGGAAAGCACATGGACTACTGCAACAGATTTTGAAAAGCTTAATCCCGAACTATACAAGTTGTGATAAGCTTTAAAACTCAACGTAGCCGAGTTTATTTGAGAGAGGGGAGTCAATGATGCAGAGTTTTTGAGCAACAGGTGTTCTGGTCATCTTAGTATAGTGAAAAGTTTGGATGAGTGTGCATTTTACTTTTGACTTCTTTCAAAAATTCTATACTCAAGGTGGAAGATCTAACCCTCTATCAAGGAGATGAAGATGACGAAGCTAGTTGTTAAAGCATCATAGGAAGTCAATGGTGCAAAGTTCACTACAAAAAAAGGGGTTTCGGCAAATGATAGTAAAAGTGTCGTAAAATGTTTCCCGACACTTTATCAACGCTTTTCGTAAGCGTCGCAAAATCTTCCGTCAAGAATTTTCTGACACTTGTTATAAACGTTGGCGTTCCACTTACGACACTTTCAAGTGTCTCTAATGTGGTCAATAGTCAACGTTGGCGTTCCACTTACAAGTTTTTGGTTGCATTATTGTGTTTGTACCAAATGCATTGATAGATGAACATTTAAAAGTAAGACGTAAGAGTCGTTTTACAACAAAGCTGTAAATTGGTATGCACCCACCTCCCCACAGCCACAGCCACCATTCACTCACCACCACCACAGCTACCACCAATTGTTGCCAAACACTCACTACCAATACAACTACCTAGAAGAGCTACCTTGTGTGGGAACATACCGGTAAGGTTCAAAATGCTTATTAGGTAACTATGCTTGGTGGCTTTATCAATGGCATATACTCTCCTGGTAAGGTTCAAGAGCTACCTTGATATGTAGGGTCTCAAAGCAAGAGAAAGAACCTTCATTTGTTCAGGCATATACTCTCCGCTCTCCATGGACCAAACCAGATCAAATTACCCATCAGAAAAGGGGTTTAAAGCATCTGCAACTTAAGGGAAACCTGCTAACCTCCTACTTTCAGTAAACCGTGTCTGTCTTTTAGAAATGTAGAAGCTAGTTGTTCAGCATGGATGAATAGTTGTTGCTTGCTACAAACTATCAAGAAGGTTATGTACCACACAGGCATAAGCATTTTCCCATTCTTCAAGTGACTCCTTTGAGAATGCAATACTGATGTAATAACCCCAAACAAATACACCTTTAAACGAGTTTAGCCTTCGCCTTCGCTCCAAAACTATGAAGTCTTTTATGATGATATACATGAGCCAAGTGCTGATGACCATATAAAGGTATGTTTGTGCAAGATGCTGATCGAGCTGAGCTTTGGCAAGATCTAAAGGCCATTGCTTCCAGAGTTCAACACAAATCTTGGCTGCTCTTTGGTGACTTTAATATGTCAGGCATCCTACAGAACGAGAAGGATCCTTCGTGTTATGTAGGATACCTAATGCGTCACTAGACATTAGGCATCAAGCTTTATTCGCTACAACTGTTCAGGAGCTGCCTAAGAAAATACTTGGTATAACCAACATCAAGATGGTCACAACATTCTTAGCAAAATTGATAGTTTTCCATTAATTTGCTTGGACAAAAAAATTTGATGCTACCGAAGCTGAAGCTATTCATCCATGAATCTCCGACCACAACCTTCTTGGTGAACGTTTTTATGGGCTCCACCTTTTCGAAGAGACCCTTTGAAATCTATTATTCCAGGATGAGGCTTAATTCCTTCAAACAAGAGCTTGTTGAACCAGGGAACCAACCTTGTCATCGCATTGCCATATGAAGGTATGTCTGAAAGTGAAGCGAATCAAACCAGCCTTAAGGAAGTTGAATACTAACTTTTTGCAGCAATATCTCAAAGAGAATCGATGAAAATCGAGAAGAATTGGGTCTTCACTTGCAGTGACCAATTTGGGGCATTCAAAAGGCAGGCTCATGTAAAGTTGGTGTCTTTAAGCTAGCAGAAGAAGAGTTCTATTTTCAAAAATTTAGAACCAAGGGTATTCAGTTGGGGGACCTACATCTTCTTTCTTCAAAAAGGTTCTTTCCAGTAGAGCTAGAAGCAAGGTTCTAAGTATCTATGATTTGGAAGGTAATAAGATTGAGGGTGCAGATGCTGTTCACAAAGAAGCTATCTCTCACAATAGCCACAACCACACGCACACATACCCACATAGCCGTACGACATCAACACAACAAGTGCTGCATCAGCCCCTCCACACATTATCTACATTTAGTATGCTACTAAGTTTAGGTTCCCTCAAACTAAAATCCGTCAACATAACAATGTTTTCCATCCAAGCAATTGCTTCTATTTATTAAAATTCAATGAACATTGGAATGGAGAATTCCTTATACCAACTGAATTTAAGGATCCAATGAAAAATGAAAGAACACACAGCAAAGCAAATACTAATAGAATTTGTGAAAAGTGTTGGGTTTTTTTTTCCTGGAACTGTAAATTTTGGCCTGAGTTCCTGCCGGTCTTAATTAGAACTGCAACTCTTACATTAACTATTGTATGTTACTAATTATATGACGTTACATACTAAACAACCTAACCAACAAAATAATGAATCAGTAAATAGAATATTACCTTAAGAATAAGCCATATTATACTAAATTTAGTTGTAGCAGAACGGAATAATGAGATTGTTCTTGTAAACATTTCTGGATATAGTTTCTTAACTAATGAAAGCGTAGAGAAAGAAAAGAAGAACAATTTCATAACATAGAAATGCAAATATATATAGGCTCAGATAAAGGACGAACCAGGAGTTTGTTCGACATTTTAGGCAGTTCGAATCAACGGAAAGATTCCTGAATTTTAAGCCCAAGAAGCAGCCAAAATTACAGGAGTTTTTATATTTTTTTTACCAAAACTGAAGGGTATAAGTGAATTGTCCAATTGTTCCTCTTAAAAACTGAAAACAGAAGAAAATAAAACCAACAAAAGGGATATCATGGGGATTGGTAATCAAGGTAAAACTGGATAATAAAGCAACGACCACGAAGAAGAGGAAAAGCTGGTATGATGTTGAAGTCTAAATTAAAGAAGTAAAACCAACAAAAGGGTTTCTGAGCAACAACTCGTGCAAGACTACAGAGAAAGAAAGACTGACTTCAATTTCATCGCAGTTGAAATACTGCATCATGTCTTCAGTGATCTTGCCATCCAAAATTATCTGTGTGCATGTGTTCTTGCTAGCCAACTCAAAGATCAAGTATTTCATGATATATAAGTTAATGAATTGCCCAGCAGGAAGGCGAAACCTTAACCTAAAAACTCATTGAGACGATGCATTAGCTACTTAACATCCTACTACAAGTACAAAAGCAGTTGCAAACGGTTTTGGTTCAAGTAAAAGAGCGAGTTACTTGGAGCAGAGTGCAAGCTCACCTAAAGCATGTAAACGGGCTAAATGATGCCAAAAAGAGAAACCCATAAAGCATGTTACATGGTGAAGACCAGTTATGCAACTGTGCATGTACTTGAAAATTGTAACAGTATTCGAAGTTTGCTAAATTGGCAAAGGGTTCACTCTATGAATGTTGATTGGGTACTGCTCTTTGCAAGTACTTAAAACAGAAAAAGGTATTGAAATACAAAATCAGCAGAGTAAGTAGATTAAATTATGAATATGTGAATAGCAATTAGGCACGGCAATTTGACTAAAAAGAGTAGAAAATGTGAGAGATGGAAACCAGTCCTTGGTTTCTAGAACTACAACACACCAAAAATAACTTAACCAAAATGACCCAGATCAATAATAACTAAGGAAACAACAATCCATTACTGGAAATCCCTAATTTGAGAAAAAAACTAATAAAAGAAATTACGATCCCAGACTAACCTTGACCTTCAATCAACAAACATTCTCAGTCTTCGTCGAAGCTGAAATCCCACGTGTCAAATTGGGATGAATTTAGGGTTTGAACTGCTATTTGATACAACCAAACAAAATTTTCTCTACAAGCAATCCTAATCCCTAAAGAACCATATATAAAACTCGTTTCATATCAACAACCAGCGAACTAAAAACCCAAATTAGACAGCGAAATTAATTTACCAGGGCAAAAGATCATAAAAACGTAACATCAGTCAAAGACAAACACTACTGTTTAACAACTGATCCAAACAATGCACTCATCACAAACAATTGAGAACACAACAACCCATGACAGAAAAAGCCTAATTTGACATTTTTATATAGCAGGCAGACAAAACATAATAAATAAATAAAAAAACTGATCCAGGTTATACCTAGATCATAAAATGCTAAAAGAACAACAGCCCATCAAATAAAAATCCCTAATTTAACACAGTTTCAATTAGCAGGGAGACAACAGGAT
Organism: Escallonia rubra; assembly: GCA_033065855.1. Taxonomy (NCBI): domain Eukaryota; kingdom Viridiplantae; phylum Streptophyta; class Magnoliopsida; order Escalloniales; family Escalloniaceae; genus Escallonia; species Escallonia rubra. The sequence goes on along the minus strand of JAVXUO010003122.1, from coordinate 25,761 downwards.
AAGGAATCAAAGTTTGAGACTAACCTCTGTACTTCAATTAACAAAAGTTCTCAGTCTTTCCGTGCGCAAGCTCGATCATGACCGCCGAATTCAGATGAATATATGAAACGCAATTACGCATGGCAATGAACACAAGACATCAAAAATTGCTATAACGAAAATGAAGAAACGGTGGTGAACTTAACATACCTTGCTGAAATCAGATCGGAATTGCACGTCACCGTCTAAACATCTACAACGAATTGAGACCAGGAAATATCACTTGCGAGAGAGACAGAGAGAGAGCGGCAAGATTGTGCGTTTAGAGAAAAAAGGAGATTTGGGCGGTGGCGGTCTTGAACCGCCGAGAAGAGACGGCTATATCAACTGGAGGCCAGAATCTGTTAGAAAATTTTGAGGCTCATTTTGGGGAGAGGCAAATCGAGCAACAGAGATTTGGGAGAGGGAGGCGATTTGGGGAGAGAGTTTGGAGAAGATGAACAGGACGAAAATTTTGGCGCCCGAGTTTCCCACGGAATTTTTTTGGTTCTCGACGTTTTCATGTACCATGTATAAAAGATGAAAAGACAGAAATGGGTAAAACGGTGACGTTTTCATGTACTATGTGAAGTTAGCTGTTCTTCTAAACGCTTAAGTTTTTTTAGAGAATAGACAAAACAATGTTATCATGTACATCAATTACTTTTTGAGTCTTTTTATGAAAAGTTTAAGTCGTTTGGTCTTCCTTTTCGAATCCAAATAATTTTCAGGTTGGTCTGCGTTGATTGTTTGTTATTCTTTTCTGAAGTTGTTCTCAAGTACAATCCCAATTTGAAACCAGCGCAACTTCAAAACGCTCGCTCCATTATGGAGAAGATCAAAAGTGGGTGGTCTGTGGTTTTGATGGTTGTGTTGAAAATCAATGGGCAATGTGTGGAATCATGGCAGTTATAATGGTGGGAGTTGGTTTATACGGAAAGCTGACATGTGAGCCAAGTAAAGTGAGTTGGTACGCTAGAGGAAAATATGAAAAATATATATCCTAACAAATATCTAGTTTTTTCATGAAAATTACGGAAATGCATCTTTTTTTATAGGGCTAATTACACCTATGTCCCTGAGGTTTGGGGGTAATTACACTCAAGGACATAAAGTTTCAAAATGTAACACTTATGTCCATCGACAAACGGAACCTTAAAAATCTTAACGGTTTTAATGAAAAGACTGTATTGCCCCTGAGTTAGAACCTTATTAAAAAAGACTTTAACCAACCCTAATTTTCTTAAATCAAGGCTGTTTTTTAATGCCATTACTCTTAACCCCCCCCCCCCCCCTCACCTGCATCCCTATTCCCCGTCACCCACCCACCCATTCTTCCTCCCCTTCCCCGGCGCCGCACGGCCACCAAGACTTCCCTTCGCCCACCCATTCGGCAGCCACCTCTGTTAGACCACGCCGTCAGCAGCCCCCTTCCTCGCCCAACCCCGTCGCAACCCCTTCCCTTAACCAACCCCATCGCAACGCCGCAGCGTCGGAGGTTGGTCTTAACCGTGGTGGTCAAACAGGATGAAACCCGAAGTCGGCGACGATGGTCGTCCTTCAGCGACCGGTGGATCTGGTCGACGGGTTAGATCTTAATCGTGGCCTCAACCAACCCCGTGCAACGCCACAGCGTCGGAGGTTGGTCTTAACCCTGGCCTGGTTTGCCGCGGGTTAGATCTGGTCGGTGGCGAGGGGCCGAAATGGCCTGTGTTTCCGACGAGGGGCTGCCGGCGGCGAGGGGCCGGGGAAGGAGGGACTACCGACGGCGGGGGCGGGGGAAGGAGGCGACGGCCGGCGGGGACAGTCAGGGATAACCTAATTAGAAAACCTTAATTTGTAAATTAGGGTTTCAAGAATATCCTAATTTGCAAATTAGGGTTTCAAGAATATCCTAATTTGCAAATTAGGGTTTCAAGAAAATCTTAATTTGAAAATTAGGGTTTCAAGAATATCCTAATTTGCAAATTAGAGTTTCAAGAATATCCTAAAACTAAAACTGATAAATAAATCATATATAATACTCCCTCCGTCCCTTTTTAAGTGAACCATTTTTTTTTACACGTATATTAAGGATTTAGGTTATATATTGTGTGTCTTTCCCATTTTACCCTTTAAAGAGAGGGAGGAAGAAAGTGGGCCATGAGAGAGAAAATTGGTTGGTAAAGTGTTAAATGTGGAGAGAGAAATAGTATAAAGTAGTGTAAAGTGGTGGGCCAGGAGAGAGAAAATGAGTTGGTAGAGAATTAATTGTGGTGAGAGAAATAGAATAAAAAAATATATAAAAAGGGTAAATATGTAAAAATACCTACAGAATATTTCATAATTTGGAAGTGATCACTTTTTGTGGGACGGCCCAAAAAGGAAATTTGATCACTTTTTAAGGGACGGAGGGAGTAATAAACAGATATTTTTCAATATATACAGTACAAGGGGTAGTATCGTCATTTGAAAAATATATATTGATGACATCATACAAAAAGTACAATTTTTGAATGGAACCCTAACGGATGGACACGGCTGATACATTTTAAAATTGTTTGGTCACGGAATGTTACATTTTGAAACTCGTTGTCCTTGACTGTAATTATACCCAAATCTCAGGGATATAAGTGTAATTTGCCATTTTTTATAGAATAGCAAACACGAAAGTGAAAGCGGTGAAAACGGTATATTAATGGAGTAGTCTTTACATTAAGTAACATGGAAGGTTCTAGAATGTGAGAACGCTTTACTTTGTAGGAAAGATATATGTTGTTGTCTCCATATAAGTAAGCCTTCTTGGAACTATTGGGACAAATTGAGTAATAAACTGCTGCAGCTTTTGCTTTTGTTTCATTGGTCTCAGACTCCCTTGAATCGTTTCTAGGCCAAACCCCCTTGGTTTGTTTGAAAATATTAAACACCAAAAATACTGATGTTTAGAGCACCCCAAACAGCCCAAAAATATATCCTTTTTAGATCCCAACTGTTTCCTATTCTTAGAATTAGTTTCTTTGCCTTATTAGAATTAGTTTCTTTCAATATTCTTAGAATTAGTTTCTTTGCCTTATTAGCCACTATTCAGATATAAGTTATCACATATACAATGAATAAGAGGGTAAAAAAGACGAGACGAGACAAGATAAAGTCAATGTACTTCAAGTTCTAGCAATTAGCAAAAGGGTCAAAAACTCAAATCTGAGATGGAGTTAGTAGTAGAATAGAGGTTAAAAAGGTGAAAGATGTATGTTTTTGGTTTGGAAATAAGGGTCGCAAAGTGCAAATATCTAAGCCCTAGCTACGTTATTCGGAATTACATACATAGAATGTACAGTAATATTTTTTTCCAACATGACATGGCGGGCAATTGTCACTCATCTACTTTATGTGGCCTTGCCTCTGGTTCAAAATATTATTACTAGATGAGAATTTCTGCATACGGACTTTTTAGTCATATCATTAAGTTAGTGCATACACATCCATGCAGGTGGCTCTTTTGAATAGGGTAACCATGGGCGGTGGTGCTGGAGTTTCAATTCCAGGGACATTTCGGGTTGCAACTGATAAAACAGTATGTATTTGACAGTCCTTATCTACTATATGCTATTGTTATCAAGATTCACATTTTTTATTTATTTATTTTTGTTGTGTGTGTGGTGGTTGGGGGGGGGGGGGGGGGGGGGGCTTGATTGTTTCAAATGTGCGAGCTCTGATCGTTGGGTTGTCAGGAGATGTAATTTTAGTAGTTACCAGAATCATAAAGCAACGAGTTGTTGAGGTGACTGGTTCAAGGTTAATTGGATCAACGGGTGGTTCAGCCAGTTATGTTATTCTCAACAATTAAGTTTTTTAAAACAGGTGTAAAAAAGGTAAACATTGAAAAACACTTAAAAAATGTTTTTTAATTTAAAAAGTGATCAATTTTCTTGGCAGTCCAAAAAGGAAAGTGTACATGTCGATGCCTATGTTTCCACACCTTCTATCTCCCCCTATCTACCTAATTTGTGCCACCTTAACCAACGCAAGTCCAGCAGCACCACTGGCTCTATATAAAACCCACAACCATGATCAACCAGTGAACCAGAATTCGATTAAAAAACAGGAAATCGATTAAAAAAGGTAAAGGTTATATTGGAACCAAAATTCAGAGGCGCTTCGCCTAAATAACGAAAGAAAGAAGAAGTCGTTGTTGGAATTGGGTTTTAAACCCATTGTGGAGAAGCAACTTTGACTCAATTTTCAAATGGGTTCCAAACCATAGCTTGGTTAGGAACAAATTAATTCACGTTCATCTATTGGAATAGATGATCGTGGTATATTCACATGTTTAAAACTAATGAGAAGTGAATGAGAAAATTGAAGCTAAAGTTAGTGGTTCACCTTGAAAGGAAAAGAGTATCCCACATTGAAGAGATAAAGCCTATGTTGTCTCCTTATAAAGCTTAGCCTTGAGCTAAGGGATGGGCCCCTTGGGGGTACCCATGTTTTGTAAGGAGGGAGGACCTAGGTTGACCCAAGGTCCACCACACGCGCGCGCCGCCCGCCCCGCCCCGTCCCGGTCCGGTCCGTGGCCGTGGCTTGGGCTTGGGCTAGGCCCAATCAGGCTTTATTCTTTTTGGGACAAATAAATTTTATTTATTTAATTTCCTTTCCGAAAAGTTGTGACCTTTCCTTTCCAACCAACCAGCTGTGAAGAGTTGCACCCCCCAGTGAATACTCTGTGTATAAAACCGAGTCAGTTTACAGAAGTTATATACGATTTAAAATCCCGGATTTTCTTTTCTTCTGTACAAGAGTCTGTCCCAGTTTTGAAAGAGTTCTACCATTTGTTTGGTTCGCCGGGTCTGGAAATTTGGTGTGCTACTATTTTCAGACGTAGCCGTTGTATCCTGGGAGACTATCGTCGAGAGCCGTCAGCACCGTTGCGGGACGAGTAAGTCTTAAGATTGTTGTTCTAAATATATACTTTGTGTATACTTGTGCAGAAAACAATTAAGTACGAAATACTGAAATTTAGTTTACTAAACAGAACATATAGTCTTTGCAAGAACAATTAAAATGAACTCACAACAGGATTGCAGAAAAGCAGAACAGCAAAGGAAAAAGGGGCCGCTAGTGTTTGAGAGCGATAAATTTGTACTCACTAAAAGTGGGATGTTTGTAGGAAAAGGGTACTTATGTGATGGTCTGTTTAAGTTAAATGTAATGACCATCGTGCCTAAAGTTGTACCAAATTCCGATATTAATAAAATTATTTCTTCTGCTTACTTGTTGGAATCTCCTAATTTATGGCATCGTAGATTAGGTCATGTAAATTATGGTTCCATACAAAAGCTAGTGAAAAATGGTTTTTTGCCTAAAATGGATTTTGACTCACATAAAGCATGTGAAATTTGTGTTGAAGCTAAAATGGCAAAAACGTCTTTCAAGTCAATTGAAAGAAGTACGGAACCTTTAAGTCTAATTCATAGTGACATATGTGACTTAAAGGTGGTACAATCTAGAGGAGGAAAAAAGTATTTTATTACTTTTATTGATGATTGTACGAGATTTTGTTATGTATATTTGCTTAGAAGCAAGGATGAAGCCTTGGAAGCATTTATGCAATACAAAATTGAGGTTGAAAATCAACTTAGCAAGAAAATCAAAGTACTAAGAAGTGATAGAGGCGGAGAATATGTTTTCCCTTTTGAAAAATTTTGTACCGATCACGGAATCATTCATGAGACCACGGCACCGTATGCGCCTCAGTCAAATGGAATTGCTGAGCGGAAAAATCGTACTTTAAAGGAAATGATGAATGCTTTGTTGATAAATTCTGGACTACCGGATAACTTGTGGGGGGAAGCGGTCTTAACCTCAAATCATATACTTAATAAAGTACCTCACAAGAAGTTGCAAAAGACACCTTATGAGCTATGGAAAGGTCGTCCTCCTTCCTTCAAATATCTTAAAGTATGGGGGTGTCTAGCAAAGGTAGCTATCCCACCACCTAAAATGGTCAAAATAGGACCTAAAACGGTCGATGGGATTTTTATTGGATATGCAAGCCATAGCTCGGCATATCGGTTCTTAGTGCATAAATCTGAAGTTGACGATATACACGTCAACACCATAATGGAGACAAGGAATGCACATTTCTTTGAAAATGTATTTCCTTATAAAGTTGCACAAGAACGAAGTTCTTTAGAAAGAACTAATAAGGACAAAGAACCCTCACAAGAGGAAGATGAGCCAAGACGTAGCAAGAGAGCTAGAACGTCTACATCTTTTGGTCCTGATTTTCTAACATATTTGTTAGAAAATGAGCCTCGTACTTATAGTGAAGCAATGTCGAGTCCCGAAGCTCCTCATTGGAAAGAGGCTATTAATAGTGAAATAGAATCCATCATGCTAAATCATACATGGGAACTGGTGGATCTTCCTCCTGGAAATAAACCATTAGGGTGTAAATGGATTTTCAAGAGAAAGATGAAAGCTGATGGAACGATCGAAAAATATAAGGCCCGACTGGTTGTCAAAGGGTATAGACAAAAGGAAGGCCTTGATTATTTCGATACATATTCACCAGTTACAAGAATAACATCCATTCGAATATTGATAGCTATTGCAGCTATTAATAATCTTGAGATACACCAAATGGATGTGAAAACAGCTTTCCTAAATGGAGATCTTAATGAAGAGATCTATATAGAGCAACCCGAGGGGTTTGTAGCTCCTGATCATAAAAGGAAGGTGTGCAAGCTTGTTAAGTCACTTTATGGACTAAAACAGGCTCCGAAACAATGGCATGAAAAGTTTGATAAAGTCATGATCGAAAATGGCTTTAGAATCAACGAATGTGATAAATGTGTCTATGTTAAAGGCACGGAAAAAGGATATGTCATTGTTTGCCTTTATGTGGATGATATGCTCATTATCGGGAGCAATGATGAATTCATTAAGGCTACAAAGAAAATGTTGGCCAGTAAATTTGATATGAAAGATATGGGTGTGGCTGATGTTATACTTGGTATGAAAATTACCAAAACATCAAATGGACTAGTCTTGTCACAATCTCATTATATTGAGAAAGTGCTAGACAAATTTAAAAGTTATGATAATAGTCCAGTTAAGACACCACTAGATGTAAATTTACATCTAACAAAGAATACTGGTGAAGGAATATCTCAATTAGAGTATTCGCGTATAATTGGTAGCCTAATGTATATCATGAATTGCATGAGACCCGATATAGCATATGCTGTCAGTAAACTGAGCAGATATACTAGCAATCCGGGGAAGAATCACTGGCTAGCTATTGTAAGAGTTTTAAGGTACTTAAAATATACCTTAAACTTTGGTCTGCATTATACAAGATATCCAGCTGTATTAGAAGGATACAGTGATGCCAACTGGATATCAGATTCTAATGAAACAAAATCCACAAGTGGATATGTGTTTACATTAGGAGGAGCAGCTATTTCTTGGAAATCCTCTAAACAGACATGTATTGCCAGATCCACTATGGAATCTGAATTCATTGCTTTAGATAAAGCAGGAGAAGAAGCGGAGTGGCTTCGTAATTTCTTGGAGGATATTCCAAATTGGCCTAAGCCTGTGCCACCAATTTGCATACATTGTGATAGTCAATCTGCAATTGGAAGAGCACAAAGCAGTATGTATAACGGCAAGTCTAGACACATACGTCGCAGACACAATACCGTTAGACAATTACTTTCTAGTGGAATTATCTCTATTGACTATGTGAAGTCAAAGGATAATATTGCGGATCTGTTAACGAAAGCTTTGACTAGAGAGAAAGTAAATGTGTCATCAAGGGGAATGGGTCTTAAGCCTATGAACTAAAGAGTTGCCATAATGGAAACCCTACCTAGCTGACTGGAGATCCCAAGATCTAGGTTCAAAGGGAAAACCGAATTATGTAAATGCGACTCAGACAGAGCACTGTGGGGGGTTAAAACCCTCATATCCATTCCTATGATGAGAAGACAGTGGCACCTACAAAAGGTTAGGTTAAGCTATGCTTTTAATGACTCTTATATCTTGGAAATCTAAGTGGGGGTGCGGTAGGAACCTCTTAATAAGAAGTCACCTATGTGAGTAAGAAGTGGGGCCGCTTCTATGAGAATTGTAAGGCTGAATTCTCAAAGAGTACTCATGAAAACCAGGAGTTGTTCAGGGCCAAAATGAACACAACAATGAGAACCTCAAAACAATGTTTGAGCGATACTGTGTGAAGTTCTATTGTCTCGGTTTACACTAAGGGTTGAACAGTTCAAGACATCATGTTCACTGGTTAACCAGTAAATCCGATAGTTCTCACTAGGGAAGGTTCAAGGCCATCGGCTACCTATCCCGATGCAGTGTCGTTCTAAAGAACTCTTTTCTTATGTCAGTGTTTCTGTGCGTATAGAGTCCAGTCAATTTTCTATTCATGTGGGGGATTGTTGGAATTGGGTTTTAAACCCATTGTGGAGAAGCAACTTTGACTCAATTTTCAAATGGGTTCCAAACCATAGCTTGGTTAGGAACAAATTAATTCACGTTCATCTATTGGAATAGATGATCGTGGTATATTCACATGTTTAAAACTAATGAGAAGTGAATGAGAAAATTGAAGCTAAAGTTAGTGGTTCACCTTGAAAGGAAAAGAGTATCCCACATTGAAGAGATAAAGCCTATGTTGTCTCCTTATAAAGCTTAGCCTTGAGCTAAGGGATGGGCCCCTTGGGGGTACCCATGTTTTGTAAGGAGGGAGGACCTAGGTTGACCCAAGGTCCACCACACGCGCGCGCCGCCCGCCCCGCCCCGTCCCGGTCCGTGGCCGTGGCTTGGGCTTGGGCTAGGCCCAATCAGGCTTTATTCTTTTTGGGACAAATAAATTTTATTTATTTAATTTCCTTTCCGAAAAGTTGTGACCTTTCCTTTCCAACCAACCAGCTATGAAGAGTTGCACCCCCCAGTGAATACTCTGTGTATAAAACCGAGTCAGTTTACAGAAGTTATATACGATTTAAAATCCTGGATTTTCTTTTCTTCTGTACAAGAGTCTGTCCCAGTTTTGAAAGAGTTCTACCATTTGTTTGGTTCGCCGGGTCTGGAAATTTGGTGTGCTACTATTTTCAGACGTAACCGTTGTATCCTGGGAGACTATCGTCGAGAGCCGTCAGCACCGTTGCGGGACGAATAAGTCTTAAGGACAGTGAATCAAATTCACGCCTCGGCCCCTTTTTCCTTTGCTGTTCTGCTTTTCTGCAATCCTGTTGTGAGTTCATTTTAATTGTTCTTGCAAAGACTATATGTTCTGTTTAGTAAACTAAATTTCAGTATTTCGTACTTAATTGTTTTCTGCACAAGTATACACAAAGTATATATTTAGAACAACAGTCGTTCCCTTCGCCTAATTTTGCAGGTTGATGCAATAGGATACAAATTTAGCCAGCCTAACTTCTTTTTACCGTGATGTGTGTTTATTTACCACACTTTACACTCTTTAAAAAGAATGCAGTGGTGCACATTTTCTTTTAAGCAATACGAACTAGTTTTGTCATTTGGACAAGATGCATCGGTGTGCATTTTCTTGATTTTGTTGTTTCCTAGAGAAAACGGCTCGACATTAAACTGCCACAGGTTCAAAAGTTGCCTATATATAAGACCCTCGCTGGCTGCAAGAGATTGAGTTGTGGCCCTTTTGTAAACTACTAGAATAGAGTTCTCTCTTCGTAGCAGCCTCCTCCAACTGGGATGGCTAAACGGTTTTTTTGTAGTTTCTTTCGTGTGAATGGGGTTTTTTTTGTGAAGGCCAAGCAGTGCTATGGGCTTATTTCTGTTTCACTTGCATATAATATAAGTAGTCATTATCATCATCATCATCTCAACCTTCCTTCCAAACGTGTTGGGTTTGGCCGCATGAATCCTTTTCATGCAGATCTCAAGTGCATCTTTCCCAATTACTTGGGAATGCTTTGATATTATGTGGGAGCCGAACTGATTGTTATCGGTCCAAATTTGTGTGTTATACATTATTCTATGTGTAACGCCCCCAACTTTGAAAGCTATTTTTCAAATTAAAAGTCCTAAAGTGAAACGACATTCTACAATATTTATAGTTATACCAAGTTTAAAACAGAGCAGCTAAACCATTAGCGACAAAATATCTCCATAAGATAAAAGACCTAAGAATCCATCCTCTCAAGATTCCAACCAACACAAGATAATAAGCCATGGCTAAAAAGCAAATTACAAAATTCTAGTTCCACATCAAATTACCCACCATATAAAGAAAAGAAAGCTTTTAACTTCTGACCAACTAATTTTTAAATTTAATAAGTGATTTCGTTTTTTATATTTTTGTGTCTAGTTGTTATCTTAAGTGGTTTTTGAGTTATTAATAGTCAAAATCAAGTTCTAACACGTCGATACATTGATTAGATAAAAGTTTTAGAAGGTATAGAATTGGTTAATAATATAAGGTAAACTAAAATTATGCCAAACACCACCTACGAATCTTTTAATAATAGATTATGGAAAAGTGTCATGATGCATATATGACTTTAATAAGTATGGTTTGAGTAAAAAAAGAAAAGGACATGAAAACGAACACGATGACTTGTCACATAATTTAAAAGGGAAAGAAAAGAAAAAGAACATTATCGCTTCCAAATGCACAATGCTTCGTCTATTATATATGACTAGTTTGGTAACCCGCACAAGGCATGGGTCGGTTATATTTAATGGCTATCAATATGTTTGAATTTTAGTATATTCCCGTAGAGTTAAGCTCCGATACTTAAGTATTATGTTGATGGTTTTGAAGTAGGATTCATTTGTATTTGAAATAACCCCTCAAACTCAAAATATCTCACATTCGTGCCTTTCAAATACAAGCAACATCATTATCGAGAGAAAATGAATAAAAGGATAATGCTGGAACTATTTCATAATAGTAAATAACGGACCGATTCCACGTTTATCATCTTTCTATACTCGAAATAACCAATAACGCTAACGTTGAAGAGCACTTAAATTAAGATTCGAAATTCCAAAATAAAATATTCAAAAGTTAAACATGCAATGAGTAATCAATTAATTGGTTTATTTCACATCTAATAAGAATGTGTCTCTATTTTATAATATTGTAAGCACTAATGCTGTTTTGTACAAAAAAAGATAGATTAAGAAGTTAAATATAATGACTTACATAAGATTATAGTTTTTTATGTTCATTCACGTAGTATATCCATACGAGTGTGAGACCTCTTTTTAATTGCCAACTATATGTGGCGCATCATTCATTTCCACTTTATACATATTTTTGATAGAACTCAGTACAAAAAATTAAATTAAAGATCAATCATAGTCCTCTACAATGAAATTGAAATTTATAAAAGAAAGTTCAAAAGAGGCACAAGCTATTTTTTTAGTAAATTGTTGTCTAGACTGAAAAAACTTGCTAAAAAATATGCTGTGAAAATAGACCTTGGAGCATAAATGAAAGCAAGTGGTGGTATTTTACCTTTCTCTAAGTTGAACCCCATTTTAAAAGCAATAAACCCCGGAAAAAATGATCATTCTAGTTGCTTTGTTTCATGGTCCTGTTTAACGGTTTTTCGACCATCCTTTTTTATGTGTTTTTTAATATATCCAAAGACAATCAATTCGATCTATAATTCGATCAAAGCGGTATGACAATCTCTCTAACTTAAAAGTGTAACATGTTTAGCTGTGTTTCTACACATTTCTATGACCAAAATACCCTATGAGATGCTCCATATTACAAGTTTTCTGGGCCTCTTTCAAACCGGTGCAAACAGAGCCTGCGGCGCTCTACTCTTCGAATCGTTACATCGGTTTGAACTCGAAGAAAAGGTAAATAACGACACCTTCCTTTCCCCAACCGTCCCTCATCCTCAGATAACATTTTTATACGGTGACAAGAACTCAACGGAGTTCATGGAGACGAACTTCAGCACATAACAATGCCTCACCAAGAACGTGCCTCTGATGCTATGCAAGAACTCGCCCCAAATGATGAATTGGAGATCAACCTTCCAACGGTGACCAAAATCGCATCTCAAATCTTGTAGAAAATTAGCATTCGGCTATCTGGCAGAGAGAAACTTACGCTCCTACATACTGTCGGTATGCCTTCTGAATTTAATTTGACCAAATACACCTAATTTTGTTTTATCAATTGTCCACGCCTTTGCTCATCTTATCTTACTCCATGGTCTGCATTGCTTCATGCTGTCTTTCGCTTTCCCGTTTCATGTAATGTGTTTGAATGCATGCACTGATGCACACCGTTACTTTCCACTTTTGCACATCAGATGTTTGTTGAATTGTTTCCTTGTCTCTTGTTTTGTTGGTTGCTCTTTGAACCAAATAATAAACAACACTGTATGAACTTCATTCCTGATTCAAGGCAATCTTACAGTAGCTTTACTCCACAGTATTATGTTTACAATTGGGATTCATGTAACAAAAACAACTACCGAATACTCTGCTCATAGAGTCTTCATAGACATGCCAACTTGGGACCTTCTTCCTTGGTGGATTCCTCCCAGTACCCCATTTTTATCCTCAGCCCATCAGCTCCATACACTTGTGTGTAGCAGTGATCACTTTGTTCTCCAATGCTTGACCAACCTTAATCATCCCTTGGCCATTGTAGGCTTGTGTGTACAGAACTATCAATCTCTCCCTCACTCATTTATTGCTGTTTCTTAACTTTAAAGAAATGTCCTCTCCTTTTTTAAATTTTTCGCCTCAAAACCGAATTCATATGCACACCCACAATAACAACAACACTGCCCCTAGACACGCATGCTCACTCATACACTATGGTTGTTGTTCTTATGGATTTTATATGTTTGGTTTTGCTTATAGTTCTTTACTATTTTTCTTATTAAAATTGGGGTCTCTTTAATGCTGTCTTGCATATACTTTCTATACCACGTCATTGTACACAGGCATTTTAGTATTCATCGCGAAAAGAAGAGGTGCCTGATTTATTCATATTTGCTTATTTTTTTGGGTTTATTTATTATTTACATGGTTGCGTTGAGGAGAAGGTGGTATAGAAAATAGTTTGGCACCATTTTCATTGTTTGGATGAGTTAATGCATGGCGTCACCAAGAAATAACCAAACTAAATGTCCAGAAAGTGCTCAGAATAGCTGACTAATCAAATATTTTGTTCACTAATGTTTGCAATTTTGAGAAAGTCAGTTTTGGTTCATGATGTTTAAGAATTTAATAAAGCCTACAAATTAGTTTATTTGTATGGCAAATATTATGTGCAATGCACAAAACCTTCATTCCTCATTCCTCAAGCCTAGAGATTAGTTTGTTTATATCTGGTTTGCCAACAAAATTCCTGAAGATATCAAGTTTTAACTTTTCTTTTCCTTCATTTATTTAAAGTTCTCATTTCTAGAAATAATTGTGTACTTTTGGAGTTTGATTGGATTTCAATAGAGATGCAAATCTATCATGTAGTCGTCTCAAGTTTTGAAGGTTAAGTACTTTTTGTTATGTGATGACTATGTTCAAATAATTTTTTTCGTCATATGTTTGAGTAATTGTAGTTCATAAGGATCGATTATTGCCATTACGATGCAGTTTATTCCTGAACTTTAAGCTTGATACACCTTTTACTTTCTATCCTACAATTTTATTTTAAAGATTATTTTACATCTCTTTATGTTTTCACCAAATCATGATGGTTGATTTATGACGGGCTGCTTCTTTAAGCTTGTCCTAAGGTTCGGGCCAAGGTGGACTAAAACCTCCTTCCTTGATTCATTACTATGTTGGTGAACTTTTGGTGATCTCTTCCACTTCATTTTCCAGATTTCATGCAGAAGTGTGTCTAAATCAAATTTTAGTCTAGAGAAATTGATTTACAATGTCTATGAGAAGTTTATGCTATGTGTGTCCATTATTATCTTCCACTTATTTAGTTTGTATTGATAATTCACATACATGACACGCCAGGGAATGTATTGGCTTGGATGGTCTAAAAGAACTATTGTCTTTGTTTCCATTTTCTTCTTGTTTTCTTAGATGCTTGTTCATGGTGAAGAATTTGATTTGTCCATACTATTTGCAATTTTATAAAATTGTTCTTGTTATAAGCTGGCCAATGCCTATAACTTCATTGTAGTCCATACGAAGGATCCTTTGGACAGAGAATGTGGAAAAGAAAATTTCAGGGCATGAAACATGAGATTCCTATTGCGGGGATCAGGAAATATACATCTTCCTTGTGTCATGCTATCATGACCAACTTCAGCTCTCTAGAACAGTTAAGGTGAAAAATATTTTTCTCTTGGTTTTACAACTTCCTTTTGTCATGCTATCATGTAAAACAGCTGTTGATGGTGTGAATTAGATCAGAAATCAGGATGGCAGAACATGGTACAACTCAGGAATGAGAGAGAGAGAGAGAGAGACAGAGAGAAAGAGGTTGCAATAGCTCTTTGTATGTCTTTTGATGCGATGCATGGATATTGGTATGAGCTTGGTAGCAGTCTTGTAGACGTGCTTCAGCAGCAGTATTGTCAGAAGTATACCACTTGGTGTAAATAGTTTTCACAGTACAAACTTTTTATTAGTCCCCAATGAGAGAGAGAGAGAGAGAGAGGGGTTGCAATAGCTCTTTGTCTGTGTTTTCGTGCAATGTATGGATATTGGTATGTGCTTGGTAGTAGTTTGGTAGACATGCTTCAGATGCAGTATTGTAAGAAGTATACCACTTATTAGTCTTCATAGCAAGAACTTTTTTTGAGGCCCCAATTTTGAACTACCAACTCATGAACTAACCCTCTTCGTGACTTAGGGAAAGGGGTTATTTATAACAGTTGATTTTCAACCATTAGCAACGGTTCATTAGCTTCCCCTCTTCAAGTTTAAGGTTAAGTTAAGGCATTCAAAAGTTTATTTTCTCTTGTCCAGAATCTTTCACTTTTATTTTGGTTTTCAGCAAACAGTGCAGACTTTAGTCCACAATTTAGGAAGAAAGTGATCGAAAGATTTATATCCGTAGAATGCTGAATGAATTTTGCTGGCATTAGGAGCAACTAACTATCAATAAAGAGATGCTAGCCAACCAGGCACCAACACCTCTACATGCTGATCCACGCACTAATTGCAAGTTTCTATACACTTCAAGTTGTAACCTTTAGCAAGATATATATTCTGCATATGTTTGTTCCTGCCATAGCACATTTTTTATTATTAGAAGTAGACTGTTACAAACGATCGGGCATGGTGACAATCGTAAGAGAAGGATGCTGGACAGTATTAGGAGTACCTTTAGAATCTTCTTTTTTAGCTTGAGAATGGGGTCTCTCAACATCTTTACAAATAGCAGGATGCCACTCGTAGTGTTTACCAACAGACCATGAAAAGTACCAAAACAAATGTCTCTAGCTTCGCACTATTTTCGTTAACCTTGTGGAGGGTGACTCTAAACCTATGACTCAAGAGATTATGCTTGGGTATAATGCTTAATGGACTTAGGGCATGTAAGAGGTGGCTTTTAGGACATTATGGGGGCGCCGTTTGTAGAAATCATTTTGATTACTATTCAGTTGAATCGACATTATTTTCCTTAATCCATTGAGAGATGACTGTTCACCAATGGCTGAAACCATTAGGCTTATGTATAATGCTTAACGGGCTTGGGACATGTTGGAGGTGTCTTTTTTAGATACTATGTCCCAACTAAGATGATACATCCTATTAGCCTTTAGATAACTCCGGTGAACATTTGGACAAAAGGAGAAAGAGTGAGACATGGCCACCAAATCCAGCTCGAGTACCTAATATTTTGAGACGTACTAAATCAGTAACTCAAATTGTTTTCTCGTCCCAAACAAGTTGAGGATGGGACGGGGTTTAACAGACGTCAATTTTTTTTATGGGTGTTTGTGTCAATACTAAAAAAACACATACCATGTGGCACTCTCGTTTCCATCCAATCTCTTTTATCACACGATAATTGACGAGTCACATTTACGAAGTCAGTCAAAATTTACTCTTTTCATTTCTCCTTTATCCGTCTCTCTCTTTCTCTTTCCTAATGATTCTTTGTGATCAATATCAGCCTCCCCACCACCATAGCCGCCTTTCCACTATGGCCACTACCTAACCTAACACTATACGAGAATCCAACTACAATCCTCCTCTTTTGTCCCCACGGCCACTACTGTTAACCTACCATAGTGGTGGGGTTGTAATGGTGGATTGATGGTGGCAGTGGACTGGTAGGGGATGGTGGGATCAAGCATTTTATAGAAACTAATATGGTTAACAGCAGGTGGTGATAAAAGTGTTGTAGTGTGGTGATTATGATGGTGGTGCATTTATGTCGCTTGGGGGATGGTGGTGGCAGATTGGTAGTGCCATGGTGGTTATAGAGAGTGGAAGATGGATATTTTGCCAGAGATGGGGAGAATTTAAAGAAGTAGAAAAAAGAAAGACTATATTAATGGCTCAGAATAAATGTGATCTACATCATATTTAATAGATCAATCAGAGATGGTGACAATGGTGCCACGTGTTTATAAGATGTATTGTATAGACATGATTGCTTTAACAAAACTAACGCTTGTTGAGCTTCGTCCACTGTTGGACTTGTTTGGACCGAGTAAGTAGTTTAAGTTACTGATTTAATACATTCCAAACATTAGAAACTCGAAGCGGACTTAGTGCATATTTTAGTGTACAATATTGGAATTAGGTCCATTATTAATAATTGAAGTCTCATCTTATTAATTTTTTTCCCTCTAAATCTGATTTCCCATCACCGCCCAAAGTCTAGCAATTTTGGCTGTTTATGTCATTGAGTTTTTACAATTTTACATTTTTGTGGTCAGTTCATTTGATTTATTGGTGCTATTAGGTCCACACTATTTGTTTCCTCTGGCCATGGTCAAACAACCTACATAGCATTTTTCTATGGCAAAATAAGTGTTATTATTTAGAAGCCAAGACTCTGTGCATCTTCAAGTGTTCATAGGTTATCAACATTGGAATGCACAGCTAACCACCCTCTCTGCAGCGTCATTGTGGACAAAAAAGGGGAACTGACTTTTAGATCATTGGGCAAATCTGGAAATGAAGGCAAACTTGCTTGCACGACATGATTGAGTCCGATTTTACCTGCAGTAGGGTGATTTCTTGAAAGTAAAAGTAGCGCTGACACAGTTTGAGAAGTTGAAAAGCACTGACATGATATTAATAATAACAATGTTAGTTTAGAGCTCGTCACACTATTATTGTTGAATAAAGAAAATTTGTCTCTAAATTAATAGACACGATTCCTTGCAAATCCTATTGAAAATATCTACGTGCAACGCACGTGCAGAACTACTAGTTAATCTAAAATTGTCATACCGCTTTGCAAAAGCCTTTTTAGGCTAAACAATTACACATCGGTAATTATTCTTAATTGTTTACTGATTCAAGGACAAGTGAATAACACCAAAAGGTCAACCAAAATAACTAAACTATGAAGTTGCTAACTGGAGGTGATTGGCTGGGAAGGAAAAAGAGAAACTGATTAAGAGCACAAGGCCATGGGTGACCAGCTGCCATCACTGCTTGGAGGTGCCACCGGGGTACACTACTAATCAAAACAGCTATGTATGTGATGATGCAGTAGTCCATCTTCCTGGCTGTGGGAAATAAAATGATAGACCAAAAAAGATGGGACAATAAAGAACCCTTAGATTGAAAATTACTAAAAGACCCCTCCAACTTTAAGTACTTATTTAACTCTCACCCAAAACTGTCTGATATTACAAGAAGGGCCTAAAACTCTTTACTAGAGATTATATCACAAAAAAGGGAGAAAAAAAAGTACGGGATATTACACTATGTCCTGACAGGGCTACCTCATCTTCACGCATGGGCCGGCTCCATTGCCTTCTTGTCTGAGGGTATTTGGTGAATTTTAACTTGGATCTCTTATTCGCGTACTTGTTGAGGCATCACTTTTGATTTATTTATCCGACTATTTTCAGGAAAGTGAGGCCACTAAAACAGATAATGCATGGTGCATTTCGACCTTAAAAAGGCTAAAAGACGCTGTCTCACCATTGAGCTTGAAGGTTTCCTTAAGATCAGTAAGTTTTTTCGAGGTTTCGTCACCCTGTTTGTGCAAACCAATTATGTACATTAGGTGAACTCCACTACTATCTTGTGTCAGATAAGTGAAGGTAGATTTCAGACTCTCGATCAGCGTCTGATTCGTGAATATCGAATGTCCATGCATTCAATCTCTGAGCAGATTTCGACTGATTTTTCTCAGGTATAATTTCTTGATTTTAATTTCATTAGACATTGTTATCTTCATCAATGTGTTTGCTCCTGTATGTCCTTATTAGGGGGTTCGCTCACGTTTGGTGGATAAAGATTATGCACCGAAGGTATCAACAATTTTGTTTATTTTGCCTAGGTGGCCTTGTAATGATCTTTCTCGAGTTATAATCATTAGTTGCTGCAATGTTAACAAGTTTTTATTTTGTCGCCGTGTGATCATGACTTCTTTCCCACCAAAACTGTAGTGGAACCCTCCGACGTTAGAACAAGTATCCAACGACATGGTTGATCAGTACTTTTCTCCCCTCGGTGAAGTTGAGCCTGATCTACATCTTCCAACAAAGCAGCGAGAATCATTTATGTAGTCTGCTGCACGAGTTGTTTATAATTCTTAAAGGCCTTTGAAAGGAGAACTCTGTGGATAGGAATTGCTCATCATTTTGGGGAAGTTATTTTAATTGCATGATATAGAATAGGTTAGCTTTTATCCTGCAATACGATGTGCTTAGGGTTTATGGGTGTTCATTACAAAAAACAAATTTGAACGCATTGGTGATAGATATGGTGCGGTGCAGCCAACTGATAAGAGGAGAGGATAATAACTCCAGAGTCTCTTCTGATAATCCCTCCATCTTGTTAGATCTCAAATATCCACTACGCCCGTCATGTCGATTACCGTTACACTCGCGATCTTCTCATGTTCACAGGTCCCACTGGAATTTTCTACTACTCTACTTCCGTGCGAGACCCTGATTTGATTTTCTGTTTTCTCGTATAAACATTCTCCGAATTTAATTGAAAAGTGGTATTACGACTCGTAGGCAAAGCCCGTTTAGTTCTGTCATGTGTTTCTTTTACTTCTGCGATTTGTTTCGTATAATAAGACAAAATGTTGAGCAATATTTCTTCTATCTTGGATGACAGGTGCCACACAGAAAGAACTAGTTTCCTTTTTTCTTTTCTTTTTTTTTTCCTTTTTTGAGAGAATGAAAAAAATATATATACCATGATAGAGAATTGTACAACCAATCGTTGAGATCAAAGTTGCAACACAAAGAAAGTATCCGTAAAACAAGTAAAACGAAATCCTAGGAACAAAATACTACTAAGGCAGATAGGACAATAGCTCTCATCACGGAAGTGTCTCAGGGTATACATCTACAACCTAATCCTGCCTTACACTGCGACTTGAATTCAAAACAAAAGAGGTTATTGCTGAGGATAGATCCAAAACACTAGTTGTCCCTTGGATGATGTGCAAAGAATGTACTTCCTGGTTGCAGTTAGTTATGTTGCACAAAAGATGAGTATGTCCATTCTTGCCTTCATTAGTTTGCATTTGCACGAGCAATTCGGAATGAACAACAAGAATGGTGATATGTAAGCAAATATGTTGCAATAACCAATCAGTAGCTAGTAATAATGCAACAGCTGTAGCACTAAGTTCATCGGCTGAGGAGATACTATTAGCATATGTCACAGTTGGAACCCAGCTTGAGTTAAATCGAACCATACCAAAACCAAACTGCAAGTAACTAGTAGACTCACTCTGGGTAGGCTTTGTAATAGAAATAGCACAGAATACAACAATCGCTGGAAAACAACACTCACACGTATTTGCGAACATTACAAGAATCAAAGGATGGTAGAAATGCTCAAATTGTGTTGTACTTTTCCAATTTCCAGGAGGACATTTATTCCTAATTTTCTGAACGCATTGTTGGAACCGAGGAGTGCTGCTAACTTGAAAAGTCAGACTCCAAATTTGATTCAAAACACTTGACTATGAAAGCTCAATACTGTTGAATATAAGGGTATTTCTTCTGCACCAAATAACCCAAAGGAAAACAACAACACGTATTAGATAGAACATATCAACAATTGGCTTACTAAAATGATTCACTAGCCAAAGGTGGACCGAAAGCGAGGTAGGAACCTGCTCGAAATAACATTGCCTAAGTGCTTGGGTGCGTTAACACTCGAGAAAGAGATACTGTTGTGTTTCTAAAAACTGCAAGCATAATGGGTAAGATTCAGAAATTGAGCATTTCCTTTTAACTAAGGCCAAGGAGACCGCAAGATTCAGAGACCTGGTTTCCTAAATTTGAGTTGGATTACGACATGTTCCTTTGTAATTCGTTGTGTTTCTTACCTTCCATATAGTCTGCCATCTTAAAAGTCAAAAGCTATTTATGACTTATGAACAAAAAACCAAAAGCTATTTCGGTCAAATGGGTTTGGGCCAAATGGACAACAGACCCATTTAGACCCACTAATTTGTGTGTTAACCGGGTCAATCATTAAATGCACTCGTTTAATCCATTATCTCAACATTGACCTATTTACACAGAATTGACCCAATTTCTGGCCCGACCCACTTTGACCTACTTTGAACTCAAACTGGTCTGTTGACATTTTAGCTTTTGTGTTTAAGAATTTTCTTGTAATTGATTATAATATTGTCCTAGTGATTCTAGAGCTTTTATAACAAGCTATGCACGTCATCTTGGGTGATTAACTTTTCAAAACATTGAAAGCTAAGCATGGACATAATATTAAGACACAAAACGAAAGAAGTTCAAAATCTCAAATGCTAAGAAAGCAAATAGCTTTAGTTTGATGAATATTGGGGTATTAGGTTCCAATATGAAGCAAAAGTTCTGAAAAATGCAGCTAAGTATGTTCAAGCAAAATACAATTGGTTAAGTATACTCAGACAATCACATTCAAAGCAACTTCTTTTTCTAAAACGAACAAGTGTGAAGGGTCCACAATGTGACCCCTTGTAATTGGAACCTCTAAAGCCCAGTGATTTTTAACACCCTCTTGTCACTAAAGAGTGCAATACCAACAAAAAATCATTTCTAATGACAGTGTGGGAGTTATGTTCATTCATCTTTTCGTAATGAATCTTGTATTGGTAAATTTACTGATGACTTATAAACCTAGATTGTGTTTGTAACTTCTGCACCCTTTGAGTTTGGAAGCCTAGCCACTTAATCTCAAGCAGAAGAGAAGAGAAAATTTGATTACAAGACTGACTTGGACCACACGAGGAAACAATACATGCATTACATTTCATATTGGACATATAACTAGTAGTCAAACACTATACCCACTTCACATCTGGGAAGCATCATGACGGTAAGAAGGTCTAGATTTCCCGTAAAAAAATATAAATAAGAGCGAAGATCCATTTGTATGGCTATTGGTTCAGTCAATGTTTATTGGATTCAAAATCGAGGAAGAGGAGAACTGGCGACAACAGTGGTGGAGGGTGGAGTGTGTCTTTGGTGGGTTGAGATGGCGACTGCATTAGATGAGGATCTGGCTAAAGTGACTCGGTAGTTGCAGCAACGACGACAAGTAGTGAGAGTGGTGGCAAGAAGGGGGGAGCCTGAGCGAGTTGCAGCAAAGGCAGAGAGTGGGCAAGCGACAGTGACAACAATGGTTATAGAGCAATAGCGACTGCATGCAAGCGATGGTGGCAGAGATCAAGCTACAACAATCGCGGTTTGTCCGTCGTGGGTCGGTGGAGTTGGCGATGACATTAAGTGAGGGAGTGGTGGGGAGTGATGGTGGTGATGACGAGGATGCAGTGACTGCAATGGCATGACATTAAGTGAGGGAGTGGTGGGGAGTGATGGTGGTGATGACGAGGATGCAGTGACTGCAATGGCGGGATTGGTGGTTTTCATGGAAGGGAGAGAAGAAATGATAGAGACTAAGGTTACAAGAGAGTGAGTTTTGAGAAGTCAATGAGCCAAACATTTTGGCATGAGTAAATGGACACCCATTTAGATCTAGTCAATAAATGAGTGCTTTCGGGTGACTTTTTAAGTAGGTTAATTTGAGCGAGTAAATGAGTTTGGATTATAATTGCCACCACCAACTATGATGTCATCGTTCAACAGTGGTTGAACCAATATCCCTTGATCCATGTAATCCTAGACGAGTGTTCTGTTTTGAACCAATACCTGTCGACTACATGGCTATCGCAGTCTGGTGTGTGTTTGGTTCACGAAGGAATGATGGGAAGCAACAGTATGGCGTGCCACCAGGGTGGGTATGGTAGTGCATCCAAGCTGGCCATTCTCTAGCCCACCGTATAGCTAATCCCGCACCAACAGCCATCTGGACCTCCATAAACAGGTGGTCTAACAACTCATTTATGTAGTCCCTGAAGATGGGAGAAAATGGCAGTACCAGAAGGACAATATTGCTCCTCATGTTTGTGGGGGAACACTTCTGCCCACTCTGGTTCAGATGACGAGTCAGATGGTCATGAGGATCTAGAGATCAAAGTAACTCTTATGTAGACAGATTAAAGAGCAAGACAGGGAGGATAGCGATGTAACATGTTACACGATACACGTATAAAACTATCAATAACAAGACTATGTACCCAACAACCACAAAATATGAGCCGAATAATTTAGACCTTCAAGTAGACAAACAAAATGCGACCAGAAAGCCCTTCAAATACTTGCCAATCATACTCAACACTACATCAGCAGTAGACTCCCCATTAACCAATCCCCGCAGTACCTAAAACCCAGGATCTGCATACAAAAACACAGGATAGGCATCTCCACCGTATCAGCCTTGAGGAATAAAATTTGAAGCTGGGCCAGACTGCTAAAGATCTATGATCTATGATCTACCCCACTAATAAAATTAGCGACCACACACTAATCGACATCCATGGAATGAGCCTCTTTCTGGACAATCTGTCATCAGAAAAAGATTTTTGTTCAGGGTCAACAAATACAGGCTACATAAAATTGCTAAGAGCTGATAATAACGTATATCCACAACATTCTTGGGTCAATAATGCCAACTTTAGTGAAGAAATCAGACTAATGTCTGCGGGGCAACAATATAATACCGTGGCTCTTTAATTTGATCATCATGGCACCAGTGAAGTACTGAACAAAGGAAAACCAAAAGAAAAATACAAAAGAGAGCCAACAGTAAGGGAGCAAAAATCGTATATTAAAGGAACTCATTGCTTACCAAATACCAAGGTCTAGGTACATTTGTACCTCAAAATTTTTTTTTTTGGGGACAAAACAAGGTTCAGTTACTAGTAAGATACGAACCTCATTGGGAAAAGAAAGCCCCCGCCCCCTACAAGATCCCTTCACTTGAGCATAAGAATTCAGTTCAAAGGAAATAATTAAAGTCTTTCACTTTATTACTTTGTTATACAAGACAGAAGCCAAAAGGAACTCACAAGCATAGCGAACTATACGTAGAAAACTGAAGAACGCCATATTATCGACTTCTTAGTTACAAACTGTACCTGTGATATGTATTCTTTAACTCCTTTACTGATTGTGTTGTCTAAAGCTCTCTCAGCAAGCTCATAAATCAAAGTATTGCCTTCAGGGCCGCTTACTTTGTCCTTTTGCAAGTATCTACAAACAATACATATCTATGAATAACAAAGTAGGTATCATCTTGTATAATAATAACATTCCCATCAAAAAGAATTATCACCGTTGCTGGACAAGTGCTTCCAATGCCTGCTTGATGCTCCCAAGGGCTGGATGGTTTTCATTGCTTTCAAACAATCCCAAACGCCTCAAATGGTGCCACAAGTTTTCTGCGATGCATTAACAACAAAGAAGAGGCTTTCTATCATGAGTTAGTGACATGTACTATGCTCAGGAAAATGGGCCCAAAAAAATTCCGGCAAGGATCTTAAGCCAAAAAACATAATCAGGTTCTCACTTACGAAGCAACCTATATGGGGAAAGTAAGGGTTCAGAAACTCGATGGTCGTGTCCAATTTGTTAATGGTCTAACCAGGCATTCAATTATGCTGAAAACAGAGCTCGCATTCCAGGCCCCAAACTTCTACAATCTCTATGTTCTGGTATTACAAAACTTAAATGCTTGCATAATATGTAACTGAACAGGATAATCAGGAAACATACCTTCAGCAATCTTGCCCCCGGCAAGATGTACAATACTAATAACAGCAAAAGTAAAACCATTGAGATGCGATGCATTTACATTCTCGACGTATTTTGTGTGAACATTAGCAGGTAGCTGACTGATGATTACATATGACTTTGCATCTGCAACATCTGAAGAAAGTGTGGAAACCATAATTAGAACCAAGATCCAAGAGAAAACAAATTGGAAGTAAATGGTAGCATGTCCTTGTACTCGCTATATGAGAAACGGTTGATCAAATATGCAAGACAACTAATACGTCAAATAAACCCATAAACAATTAGTTTGGTGGTTATCATATGTATTTGTAAGCCATGTTTTGTTAGCGCTGCAACTTCTAGAAGGGAATTTTATTATCAAACAAACTAGGTGAAGTGTACAATTGTAGTCCACCAGGACTTTTGATTTTTAAGGTGTTTTTTCTACTCATAACACTAAGAAAATATTGAATTTTTTCTGTTCAATTCGATGAGTAGGAGTGGAATGTGGTGACAAACGTCCCAAATGTTTCAGGGAGTAAGAACTTCAAACTGCAAGGAGGTGATCATGAAGGTAGCTCACTGATTGATAGGCAAATACGATTGGAGAAGAATTCTACTTACGCTATACTTCATCATTTTCACATGTTTACAAATAATAATAGATTCTCACTCTGTTGCGTAGACCGGCCCTGATTCGTTGATAAAGGGCGAGATCTTTGAAGCTCCCTCATTTCATAGCCAAAGATGCTTGCAAGCTTTGATCTGGCCTCGTTGATCACAAAAGCAGGAAGAGACCTCTGACGATAGTTTTTGGTAACCAATTGCGTGAGCTCATCCCTCTTGATTAGGCATCCAGCATTCTGGTGGTTTCTGAAGAGAACATAGCGGATCACTTCTGCGATAAGCTTATCCTTTTCCTGTAGCCAAAAAGGTTTACAGATGAGACCAGATCTACCTTTCTTGAGTATCCAACCCATATCTGAGCACAAAAGAGAACAATGGGCAGAGCATGCACCTCTTCAGAAATATCAAACTGAGAAATTTTCAGCAGTAGTTGCCATCCTGAAGCAAAACCATAATGTCATTAAATTGTATCTATCATAACACTAAATCATATATACTTCTTGTGGGCATTTAAAATATAACATGATACAAAAACTGAAACATGTATCCTTACGTCTCGTATAGAACGCTTAGCTCAACTTGGTTGTGATCCAAGGGGAAAACATCAAGCACTAAAGCATATAGTTCTTGTTTTTACAAAAGATTTCACCAGCTAATGGAGAAGCAATTCCGCATATGAATGCGCAAACTAACAGCTAATTTATTGGCTAGGTAGCACAGACAATGCGTCCGACACCAACACTGACCGGGACACCGGACACCAAAATTTCCAAAAAAAAAAAAAGATTTTGGACACCACAGGACACCGCTGAATTTTATAGTATATATCTTTAATATACGTGAATAGAGACCATATATA
>JAVXUO010001349.1:0-21223 GCA_033065855.1 Escallonia rubra | reverse complement strand
ATTCCATTTCCAGCTTTTTGACAAAGAGGATGAAAGCTAAACTTTGTGCAAAGAACAAGAATACTGATCCAACAAAAGATCATCTGGTTGATGCATTTGATCAAACCGAAGATCAAAGCAGTGTCGCAAAAGATTGGCAACTATTGGGCTGTTGGCAAACTTTATTGTGTTCTTGCTTACACAATTTCACATGACCAAGTTTTTGCCTCGTGTCGTCAATACGAGGGTCGAGATACAAGGCGTCGAAGTCTTGGACGCAAAGTTCAGATGGTGGCACTTGCTGCAAAAGATCACTTATGTTGGTCATGAAAATCTCTGAACGCTATAAAATTGAATACACTACAAGAAAGCAGGTTTTTAGTGATGGAATTTGGCTCCGTCACCTAAAAGGCTTTTAGTGACGGAATTTGCTCCGTCACTAAAATTCCGTCACCTAAAACTAACAAATGTTAAGATGTAAAAACTAATATAAATTTAGTGACCAAATAATTCGTTGCTAGAAGTTTTAGCGACTGAAACTTCCAAATGTATAATTTAGTGACAAAATAATTCTAATTTTGATTATTTTTTGGTTTTTTTTGAGCTTTGGAGAAAATCCCCAAATTATAGTATAATTTAGGGCATTTTTTTCTTTTCATTTCCCTCTTCCTCTCTTTGAGCTCCCGCCGCCATCTCCCAAAGCTCTCACCGCCGCCCCATCCCTTTCTCCCATTCCGTCACCGCCGGCCGAGTTCCCTCGGCGTTTCCGTTCGAGCCAGACATCGCTTGTGCGCTTCTGCCCGCACGCCCCCACACGCCTGTACGCTTCTGCCCCCCATGCCGCGCAGCGCCTGTGCACTCCTGCCCCGCAAGGCCCCGTACGCCTGTGCGCAGCGCCTATGCGCTCCTGCCCCGCACGCCCCCAAATGCCACGCCTGCTCCTGCCGCGCCTGTGCAAGCACAGTTGCTGTTCCTACTTCTCTTCACCGAAAATTGATGCTCCGTGGCTGCTCTCACTACAAGAAAAGAGGGAATTAACGACAGAATTTTAGCGACAGACGAAATTCCGTCGCTAAAAGTCTTTTAAGAAAAAAAAAAAATCGTCGGTAAAAATATTTAACGACGGAATAATTCCGTCGGTAAAAATACCCCTCGGTGAAAGTAGGGTTTTGCCGACGGAAAACACCGTCGCTAAAATATTTAACGACGGAATAATTCCGTGGGTAAAAATACTCGTCGGTGAAAGTAGGGTTTTGCCGACGCGTGTGTTCCGTCGGTAAAGGCCTTAAAAAGATCAGATCCCCTTCTGCTTTTCTTTCTCCCGTTGCTCTCTCTCTCTCTCTCTCTCTCTCACCAGCGATATTTCCTCCGTCGCCATCCCCGGCAACCTAGCCCCCGACGGAATATAGCCTGCCACCGCCACCGACGCCGCCACTGCCGCCCATCTTCAAAACCGAAGGACCGCCGCCACCACTGTCACGCCGCCCATCTTAAAAAATGAGAGGTATGGCCAATCGGAGAAGATATGTGCAGATATATTGTATGGGTGGGGTCGATTGTTTGACAAGTTATTTTGTGACAGCATGCGATGATTTTAGTTTCAGTATTGCGGATGTTTTGATCCAATTCACGATGATTTGCTTTCGAATTATGGATCTGAAGATCCAAGTTTGCAATCATGGAGTGGTTTGTGCGTAATCTTAGCATCCAACCATCACGGGGTTGGCTCAAATGTGGTGTTCTTCGTCGCTAATTGAGAATTGTTGGGTTTTATTCAAATTTTATCTTAGTTTAAGTGGTTCCAAAGTAGTTTTACAATTTAGATTCCGTTGTATTGGAGCTTGTTGTTCTAAGCAATGCTTGAATGGTTGCATTTGAATTAGGAGTAGGATTAAAGTGTCTTTCCAATGAGGTAACTGTAATAATGGAGCTTGCATGCTTGAAGGCGTCGAATTTTACTAGTTTAGGTGCAATTATACTTTTTAGAAGGCATTTATGTTAACACTTTATACACGTTTATGAAGATTTTTAAAGTTAAGCGTGCTGTAATCCTATGTTTGTGAAAGTTTTGTGAAGACGAATTGATAGGCTTTGGTGCTAGAGAGAAGAATTTTTTTAAGAGAATGAATTTTGTTTTATTTTACTTGTAAAAAGCAAGTTTTAACGAATTTTAAGCAACCCTTATGGATGGTAGAAGTAGGAACCTCAAGGTCGATTTCCCGTACCGATGAACCATATTGAATTACAGTTTTAAACATTAAAAAAAAACGAACTTTAAGCAAGTTAACAACATGGCCGCTTTTGTACTTGGCTTGTATTTGATAGCTTTCTTATCAATTAAAAAAAATGCTCAAAAGAAAAAAGGCCATGAACAACCATTTTTATTCAAATACTAAACTTGTTAATTACTTTGTCCACCACTTACTAGTTTTTTCTACTCAAAACACACGCTGGTCTTAACAGGGAAGCAGTCCCCTGGCTCCAAGTTTTATAGATTCTCCAAATGCTAAACTTGTATCGTGCTTTATGATTTTTCTCAAATTTTAACCCATAAACTTATGCACAATACTACACTATTTCAAGAACGGAAATCTTATGATATGCTGGGAATCTCTTTATGATATCATCCACGTTTGTTAATTAGAAAACTTGCTAAATTTATGAGGTGTTTCCGGGATCAAATGGCATTGAAATAGCCATTTATCAGGATAGCCACAATTACCTTTAGCGTCGAAGCCATTATAATTAATTGCTTGCGGATTCAAGCTAGAAAGTATATTCATTTCAATTGGTCCCGCCCGAACCTGCTACGGGCCTAATGTGCTCGAGGGTCACTGGCCCAGGCACATTTGACAATCTCTTACGGGCACTGAGTGCCAGGTCGTAATTGGTAAAATCCATACAAATTACAGCGAAAACTAAATTATGTACAACTTTAGATATGAAGTTCATTTCTAATTTCACTACAATCCTACATGACATAGCACTTATTGTACAACCCGAACATCAACAAAGACGGTCCTGAAAATTCATAGTATTTCTCTTTAAACCCTAAATTGAATGTCTTAATCGAATCGAACACTAAAGTAGACTATAGAACCCCTAATTGAATGCCCTAATCACATCGACCCTAAATTGAACTTATTGAACCCCCTAATTGAATATCCCAATTCAACCGAGAACTAAATTAAACTAATTGAACCCTAAATTGAAGTAATTGAACCCTAATTAAACCCTAAATTGAATGCCCTAATCGAATCGAACCCTAAATTAAACTAATTGAACCCCTAATTGAACCATAAATTGAATGCCCTAATCCAATCGAACCCTAAATTGAACCCCCTAATTGAACCCTAAATTTAATGCCCTAATTCAACCGAACCCTAAATTGAACTAATAGAACCCTAAATTGAAGTAATTGAACCATAATTAAATCCTAAATTGAATGCCCTAATCGAATCGAATCCTAAATTAAACTAATTTATCCCCTAATTGAACCCTAAATTGAATGTCCTGATACAATCGAACCCTAAATTGAAATAATTCAAGTGCATCGGATATGTGTAGTTTGAACAATTTTTTTCCATTTGAACATTGATAATTTGTTTGATAATTTTTGGTTGTTAATTGTGCATTTGAGAATTGTGATTATTGATCGATGATTTTAGGTTGTTAATTGATGATTTTAGGTTATTAGCTGTGCATTTGAAGTAATTGCGATTATTAATTGATAATTTTAGGTTGTTAATTGATGATTTTAGATTGTTAATTGTGCATTGAGCATTTGAGATATTGAGATTATTGACGGAGGATGGGACCCAATTGGATTGAATGTGTGATTTTTGTTAATTTTTATTGCATTGAGAATTGAGATTGTTGACGGAGGATGGGACCCGATTGGATTGAGATACCTATTAGTTAGTGCAGACATGGACCAAATTAACGTAGGCCTATGTGTCTGGGCGTCGGACACGTGTCGGTGGGAGTCGGACACGTGTCCGGAGGCGTCGGACACGTGTCTAGAGGCGTCGGACACGTGTCGGTATGTGTCGGACACGTGTCCGAAGGTGTCAGACTCGTATTGGACACCATATCGACACCCTATATGAGGTGTCGGAATTGAGATTGTTGAATGTGCATTAAATTTAGGTTAGTTAGGTTAATGCGACATTTTTAGCATGCACCCCCTGGAATCTCATCGTGGTTCCAGCACTGGCTGTAATTAGCCCTAATTAGTCCTGATTAACAATATTTTAGTAAATCAATTAACCCTAATTAGCTCTAACGAGCCTAATTAGTTTTAATTAACCCTAAGAACCTAATGAAAATCAAATTAGCTGTAATTACCCCAAATGAACCCAATTATGCGCATATTGATTATAGTTAGCCTAATTAGTCGTAATTTGCACTAACATAACCCAATTAAGCCTAATTAGCGCTAGTTAGGACTAATCAACACTACTCGGCACCATTAAAACCCTAATTAGGACTAAATAACCCTAATTAGTCCTAATCAACCCTAATTAGCTATAATTATCCGAAACTAGCCCTCATTAACATTAATTAGCCCTAACATAACCCAATTAAGCCTAATTAGCGCTAGTTAGGACTAATCAACACTACTCGGCACCATTAAAACCCTAATTAGGACTAAATAACCATAATTAGTCCTAATCAACCCTAATTAGCTATAATTATCCGAAACTAGCCCTCATTAACATTAATTAGCCGTAACATAACCCAATTAAGCCTAATTAGCCCTAATCAGCACTACTCGGCACAATTAAACCCTAATTAGGACTAAATAACCCTAATTAGTCATAATCAACCCTAATTAGCTATAATTATCCGAAACTAGCCCTCATTAACATTAATTAGCCCTAACATAACCCAATTAAGCCTAATTAGCCCTAATTAGGACTAATCAGCACTACTCGGCACAATTAAACCCTAATTAGGACTAAATAACCCTAATTAGTCCTAATCAACCCTAATTAGCTATAATTATCCGAAATTAGCCCTCATTAACATTAATTAGCCCTAACATAACCCAATTAAGCCTAATTAGCCCTAATTATGACTAATCAGCACTACTCGGCACAATTAAACCCTAATTAGGACTAAATAACCCTAATTAGTCCTAATCAACCCTAATCAATACTCGTAATTAACCCTAATAACCCAGTTAGCCCTAATTAGCCCTTGTACATCCCATAATTACTCCATGTTGCCCAGAGATGGTTCAATTACTCATTGTTTACAAACCCTGCCTTCTTTATATTAGTTGTTGTTTTGAGAAGTCCATTGGCAACGAGATGGTTCAACTCGTTGCCAACGAATTCTATTTAATGTGGAATTAGTAACATATGTAACGACCTTTCTGTAATTTTGATATTTCGGAAAGATTCTTGCATATCTTATCAATTTCTGAACACATGCATGCATAGAAACCCTTAGTTCCCGTTCAAAGGTACTCATTACAAAGTAATGCCTTGTAATGAGCCTTTGGATGTCCAGTTTGGACGATTTGGAAAAGCTAATTGTTTATAAAATAGTGTTTTGACACGCCTCAGCAGCAGGCATTGGGGCAGCAGGACTTCGTTGCGTACATTGGCAAGAATTACCGCCGATGGCTTCACGACGCACGGGATCGGGCAAAGAAGCTGCTGCCCGAGGGTGCCCCGATGACGGAGATGACGAGATATCCCCCACATTGGATATCTCACCGTGTATGGGGGGAGATGATAGATCAGTGGGTTACGGATCCAGGCTGGGATGCCAAGAGTAAGAGCGTGGCCGAGAGTAGACAGAACAGAGATCCAACGCACACGGGGGAGTCGGTGCCACACGACATCGTCCAACACATGAACGCGGTCGAGCACCCGGATCTGGAGGAGGATGAGGTCATAGCTCTGACCTATAGTCAAACGCACGTGCAGAAGAAGGACAAAGACGAGGCGTACTGGGTGGGCGACTATATTTCAGATATTGCCCGGCGGATCGATGTGAGTCAATTTATTGAAGTTGTTAATGTTTTGTCTTTCTATCATCAATGTCCGTTTCATTAATTAATGCCCTAACATATCGTTAAACCACTATTTTTGCAGGCCTCGTATGAACAGCTAAGGGGGTCCGAGCAGCAGTCCGGACAGCCAACAGCGTCCACTAGTACGGCTGCGAGTACTGGCGGGTTGAAGCGATAGCTGGAACCGCCTCAGGTCGTGAATCGGCCGAAAGGCCGCATACGCGGCCTGCCTAGCACGACTGCTCATGCCGTGATAAGAGTGTCCTCACCCCCTGCTGCCCTTCCACAGACACCGACTCCTCAGCGTCAGTTGGACGACGAGGAGATCCAGGGCATTGCTACAGTGGTGGTAAGGATGATCAGGGAGCAGGGCACTGCTGGACATGTCGAGCCGGCCCCGAATCAGCAGGATCCAGATCTGGGACTCGGCGACCCCTGATGAGCCCCTTCCCGTGTCCGTTCCTAGCTTCCCCCCCCCCCCGCCCCCCGCGCCCGGCTTGTACTCTTCTCCCCTCCCCTAACTGGCTGTATTCGGTTCCCGGCTTGTACATATGATTCTTTTTTATATTGACATATTTTTTATAATTGATTATATATATTTCTTTATGTATTGATTATTGCGCGTTGTTGTTGAGAAATAAAAATTGTATTATACGTCTGGGTAATTGAAAAATAAAAAAAAATGATTTTTGGCGACGGATTAAATTCGTCGCTAAATAAGCTATTTAGCGACGAAATATTTCGTCGCTAAAAATTTATTCCGTCGCTAATTTTATAAAAAAGAAAATAAATTAAAATAGTAAAAATATAATTAGCGACGGAATATTCGTCGCTAATTAAAAATAAATCCGTCACAAAAAATTATATATTTAGCGACGGAGTTCAAAATTATGTCGCTAAACTATTACTGACGGGCTTTTATACGAGGGACTTTTAGCGACGGTGAATCCGTCGCTAATTGTTTTAGCGACGGAATAAAGGTTTTTAGCGACGGATTTCCTCGTCGCTAAATGCCTGTTTTCTTGTAGTGCTTCTCACCGGAAATTTCTGCCGTCCGTTTTGCTGTCGCCGTTTCCCCCTCTGATTTGCTGCCGCAGGTAAGGTCACGGTCATGTTTTCTCTCTTTATATTTTCTCTTTCCTTTTCTTGAGTCCATTTTGCAATTACATGTTATAATTTGGTATATTGTGTTATTCATTGTTGGGATTGAACTAGTAGAGATCTAGGTCTTGGAATTTTGGACCAGTCCAAAATTGTGCTAAAAATTAAAGTCTAGTTATAATGTTATCATGTTATAATGTTATCATGTAAATGATTTGTCCTAAAAATAGAAGTCTTACAGCAAATTTATGTTATAAACACACTAGATGATCAAGTGTGAACTATCTCTTTCAATATAGTTGATAAGTACTAATCAATTTGAAGGATTTCATGACTTAGAAAATTCTACTAGAACAAAGATTAGTCTATACCACTACAAAAATACTCCACAGATCCATATATTGTAAGCATGTAATCTTGAAATTTCTAAAACATGAAGCTTCCCATATAATCCAAATGGCATATTTTAGTCCAATAGGAACTCACCATCAAGAGAAAGAATCGCTGCTGCCCTTTTGCACTTGTGCCAACATCAGCTGGTTCGTCTCCCTTTGTGAATCTTCTTGCATTTCTTTAGCCAATAGATTTCGTGTTAAAGTTTTACAATGAACACATACTTAAAGCAACGGAACAAATAAAGAAAAGAACCTCGTATATAACAAATTACAGAGAGAGAGAGAGAGAGAGAGAGAGAGAGACCTGGACCTGCAGAAAAACTGCAAAAGCAAGTTAACTTAATAGGGGAAAAATACAAAAAACAAAAGTTGCCAAGTCAACAAGAAGTAGTAGTGCTTTAGTAAACAGGTTCCACACTAAAATAAAAGAACCGAACTCCGACTTGAACCAAAAAATTGACCATCAGTACAGTTTAAATTCCATGATGTCCTTCCAATTACAAATGAACGTCCTAAAAGTCAGAAGTAAAACTTCTTACTTCAGTCTTATGGAGAAACCCAGCACTCTTATTAAAGGTCAGTGACACCATAGCACTCCTCTCGACACCATTATTTAAATAAAGCAAATGATCTGAAATAAACAAAGACAGTAATTTGTGCCGAACAGACTAGACACATAGTTATTCCAACATATAATCACTCAATACAAAGAAAATAACCTCTCTACTACATATAATCTCAATACATAATATGATCAAATTACAGTCCTAATAAAATTCTGTTCTTGAGTTGCATCCAACTTATATCCATTTTCAAAGTCCTACAGCATGAAAGACCTCTTATATCTCAAAATTAATGGGGAAAGAGATCTACAATAAGTTAGCATGCTAGGATATCTCAAGGTATTACAACCAAGGTTTTTGGAAATACAAGAAACACACAGAACGTGCATCTAGTTAACAGTTGAAGAAGGCCACATAATGCAAATACAGTGGACTCCTACTTAGCTTTTAGATCCATTGTTGTGTTTGCGTGTGGTTGGCTTAAACAGGAATTTGGCATCATGGCATTTCAAGCTAATTGATCTCAATCTATGAGCTTGGGATGTGCTATCTCCAACGAGTGACTGCCATAAGGCAAATTACGAGGACTTAGACGATATGACACATAACTCAAGCCAAATGGCAACAGGTGGTGTGGCCTAGAGTCACCACTGATTTTTGCAAGGGCTAATTGGATCATTAGTCTCAACTAACAGAGACCAATCCTTTGTTTTATGTCCAAACAGTGCATTGTCCATAAATAAGATAAACTTTAGATTATGTTAGCTGATAGGATGATTTGCCTCTGAATGTTTGGCAACATTTGATTGTGGTTTGGATTAAAAAGAGCTATAATATGTGGCTCAGAGTGAAGGAGGTTGCTGATGGCATAGTTTAAGGTCAATAACATGACAATCACAGGTCGAGTCATTGGTTTGATACTAACATCTTGTGTGGGCATTCACATTTCACGTAAAATCAACAGTAGCCTTGGTAAGATCCAAACCGTTTCACTTTACCCACTGTCTGAAGAATAAGCAAGGCAAGCCATATGTGACCGAGAAAACGGAAAAAATCAGGGTAAGATCCAAACCGTTTCACTTTATATATTAGTTAATGCCTAAGATCATTTCTGCCCTCTTCACCTATCTAACATTCAAAGTGGTATTTTTAATTGTATAATTGTCTCAACACATGTATTGCATTGTCCGCATGATGCCTTTAAGTCTAAGGTAGAAGGTGCTCAGCCAATGAACTCTGAGAATGATGTTGAGGAACTGTGGCTCACTGTACCGGAGGTCCTTGACAAGAAGGGACGTGCAGTTGGTCTTGGAACACGCGGACCACCACCACGGTCGAGGTTGAGCAGCATGGGAGGATCATCTAGACGGATCACAGCCACACAAAATGTGACTGAGGATATGCCCGATCACTGGAAGCCACAACTGCGTAGCTTGTTTGAAGAATTTATGCAAAAACATAAGGAACCAAAGGCAGGTCATGTGGAGGGACATCAGGCTGAGGTACATATTCATGTATGTGTGTGTATGTGTGCGTGGAAGGGATTTTGGGTGGGTTCTATCATCGTGGTAATGGAAATAGTGAGCTTGCTTAGATAATGACTTAAGTGTAGTCTAATTAGATTATGTGCGGGCATATATGATTCATGATTCTTCACCATATCATTTATGATGTGAATTTTTAGTAATTGTTAGTTAAATTTATCTTTATATGATTGTGCAGCCATCCAGAAATACTGAGGATGATGATGGCAATGATGGTTTGGATGCCAATGAGGAGTATGACCTTGATGAGGACGGAAATTGAGTGACCAACTAATCCCCTCTCTTTAATTTGAAATGTTCAAACATCAACTTACTTTCATGTTCAAGGATGATCGCTACTATATGATAGTTTAGGATTTGTGTTGGAGTTGATATTTTATGTGTTTGTGGACTTGTGGAGTTTGTGTTAATGGTTTTGTGTTGATGGAAATTGTGGAGGTTAACATGGTAATGGATATTGTGTTAATGAATTTTGTGGAGATTGATGTAGTAATGGATTTTGTGTGCTTGATGAGTTGATGGATTTGTTGTATACAGGTTTGAGAAAAAAATGAGATTTGAAAAAAAGAGGCAGAACTATACCTTCTTTGGTTTTATAATTTTAGCGACGATTATGATTTGTCGCTAAAAGCATAAAACATTGATAAAATACCTTTAGTGACGGAATTTTTCCGTCACCATTTATTTTAGTGACGTATTTCATGTGACGGAATTTTCCGTCACCAATTATTTTTAGTGACGTATTTATGTGACGGAATTTTCCGTCACCAATTATTTTATACGAAATTTTAAAAAATATATTCGAAATATAAAATACCTTTAGTGACGGAAATTTCCCGTCACTAAATGTCTCAATTCCGTCACTAAAGTTAGTGACGGAATCGTTAATTCCGTCACTAACTTTTAGTGACGAGATTTTACGCGACGGAATCGTGTGACGAAATTTTCCGTCACTAAAACTTTTTGTGACGGAAATTGTTTTTTTAGTGACGGAAATTTCCGTCACTAAAAACATGTTTTCTTGTAGTGATATTGGTACGAGACAGTGATATTTTTATATCACCTTGAGGTAAATTCTAACTTGTAATTAACTATTTACAAACTTGATACTTGCATATATATGGCAATAAAATGTGTAAGAAAATATGCATACCTTATGAGTTATGTTGAAATTAAAATTGGTTTATACACCGCATGAGGTTCCGTTGTGCTCAATTACTATTAGGATCATTGATATGCCGGTTAGAAGACTAATAATAGTTCTAAAGTTTTTTTTTTTTTTTTGGATAGTAGCATCCCTACATAGATGTAAGATTGTCGAGAGTTGGTAGCTAGTTTCACAAGTTAATCAAGTAATATAGTAATATGAAATGCAGTCATATTGCAAAGGAAAAATTAAGGATTTAAGGATTATCTACTACTTTATGCTGGTGCTAAGTTGTAGATCTTGGTATATTTATTTGAATTGACACTACGTGACATAGTGTGGGTTCCTTGCTAATTACATGCAAGTGATTTTTGAGTTACTAAATTTGGTAGCATGATAATTTAAAAGGTAATCGATTTAACTTCTCGTATCAAGGCACTATTGTGAGACATTATATGTCTATTCAGTCTTGTATGAAATATTTTTAAAATTTTTTGGACTTCACATTTGTGCTAATGAGCTCATTGTGTAATTTCTTGAAATTACATGATTTAGTTTTTACTACTACTTAAAAATAGTTTATAGCGGTTGTAATAAAAGGGACACTTTTTTTTGGTAAAATATAAAAAAGGGCTTTATTAAAATCGGTTTTGGAAATAAATTAAATAGTTTTCAAAAGGTTTATGCTAAAGTAAATAAAAACTTGATATTTAGATTTAGTGATACCATGTTATGACCTTTTCCGGACATAATATTTAGTGACAATAACTCAGATGTCTTTCTTATAGATTATTACTTTTGTTTGTAAGTTATTGTATTTTGAATAATACCAACACTTATTACTTTTTAATTTTTGATACGTGGTTTTGGTTTGAAAAAAAAAAAGAGGAATTTTTTAGATTTTAGAGTTATAGTTTGGTAAACCACCTAAGTCAGTGTTTGTGGGGTTCTCTTTCAACAGAGAAAAAATTTAATGGGATTATCGGCTTTTATAAAACAAGTAACTAGAAGCTGATTTTATTTTGTTGAGTGTGTCTATGAAATAAATTGTTTGATAAAATTATGGAAATCCTTATTTCAATGTTAAATTCTTTGATAAATACATGACTGCGAAATGTGGGGTACATGATTTGAAGATAGTTATGATTTCTTGAGTCATGTATATACAAAGAAGATTAGCGACATAAAGAACATCTATGTATAGTATGTTCGTAATTTTAAGTCTATTTTAGCATGTCACGTGCATGTACGCGTAGTGAGAATATGTAATATATCTCATGCATGTATTTATGTTTCTTGCACTTAGCTTTGCTAGCTTGGATCTCCTGGCATGTATGGTTGTTCTGTATAATTGAGCAAAAATCGTGGAAGAAGAAGGAAAGAAAAAAAATTGTAAAGTGGATGTTGCTAAAGTCTAGCGATTGAAATTATACTTCGGTAAAGATGTTAAATCATGATAACCGAAGTCTTTGATTTCTGATTATCTTAACTCTTTTACATTTTCATAGTTGTGGTACTTATATGGCATCTAAGTTTCTCACTACAAGAAAACAGACTTTTAGCGACGGGAAAATCCGTAGCTAAAAGCCCAAATCCGTCGCTAAAGGAATTAGCGACGGATTCACCGTCGCTAAAAATCCCTCGTATAAAAGCCCGTCACTAATAGTTTAGCGACGGAATTTTTAAATCCGTCGCTAAATATGTGATTTTTACCGACGGATTTATTTTTCATTAGCGACGGAATATCCGTCGCTAATTATATTTTTAGAATTTTAATTTATTTTCTTTTTTGTCCAATTAGCGACGGATTAAATATTTAGCGACGGAATATTCCGTCGCTAAATAGCTTATTTAGCGACGGAATATTCCGTCGCTAAATATTTAATTGAAAGGAATATTTTAGCGACGGAATAAATCCGTCGCCAAAAGTCAATATTTTTTTAAAATTTTTTTTTTATTTTTCAATTACCTAAACCTGTACAGAAATACAATTCTCAACAACAACGCGCAATAAGCGAAATACAGAAAATATATATAATCAATTAGAAAAAATATTTATTATAAAAGAAACTAATACATGTACAAGCCGGGAACCGGAGATAGCCGATTAGGAGAGGGGAGAAGAGTACAACCCGGGCGCGGGGGGGGGGGGGGAAGCTAGGAACGGGCACGGGAAGGGGCTCATCAGGGGTTCCCGAGTCCCGGATCTGGATCCTGCTGAACCGGGGCCGGGGCGGCTGGTCCAGCAGTGCCCTGCTCCCTGATCATCCGGCACACCACTGTAGCAACGCGCTCGATATCCCCCCCGTCCAACTGAGGCCGAGGCGCCGGTGTCTGTGGAGGGGCAGCAGGGGGTGAGGACGCTCCTATCACGGCACGAGGAGTCGTGCTAGGCAGGCCGCGTATGCGGCCTTTCGGCCGATTCACGACCTCCGGCGTATCCAGCCATCGCTTCAACCCCCCAGTACTCGCAGCCGTACTAGTGGACGCTGATGGCTGTCCGGACTGCTGCTCGGACCCCCTTAGCTGTTCATACGAGGCCTGCAAAAATAGTGGTTTAACGATATGTTATGGCATTAATTAACGAAACAGACATCGAGGATAGAAAGAAAAAGATTAACTTAAATAAATTGACTCACATCGATCCGCCGGGCAATATCTGAAATATAGTCGCCCGCCTGGTGCGTCTCGTCCTTGTCCTTCTTCCGCACGTGCGTCTGAGTATAGGTCAGAGCTATGACCTCATCCTCCTCTAGATCCGGGTGCTCGACCGCGTTCATATGTCGGACGATGTCGTGTGGCACCGACCCCCCCGTGTGTGCGTCGGATCTCTGTTCTGTCTGTTCTCAGCCCCGCTCTTACTCTTGGCGTCCCAACCTGGATCCGCAGCCCACCGATCTATCATCTCCCCCCATACACGGTGAGATATCCAATGTGGGGGATATTTCGTCATGTCCGTCATCGGGGCACCCGCGGGCAGCGCCCTCTTCGCCCGGTCCCGTGCATCGTGGAGCCATCGGCGGTAATTCTTGCCGATGTAGGCAAAGAAAGCCTGCTGCCCCAGTCCCTGCTGCTCAGGCGTATCAAACGTGAACCCCTCCTGTAATGCATTCAATAACACAAATTAACAACATAAAACAAACTGTAATTTAACATTTACTAACGCTGAAAAAAATACTTCACCGTACCAGCCACTCCTCCCATAGGGCCTCCCTCGCAGCGGCATCCCATTCCTTCCAGTACAGGCGTGGCTCGAAGAATCGGCCCTTCACAAGAACGCCGATCTTCGTCCTCGCCATATTCTCCAGGATCCTGCCAAAGAAGTAATTAAATTAATTAATACAGTTCAAATATAAATTAACACCCAAAATTTTTAAACATAAGGCATGAGGTGATATTTTTAGTACTTACAGGCCCTCCTGCGTGAGCGTAACTCTCTGTTTACGCTGGGGGTCGATGCGTACCCCGCGTGTCGGACCACGGCCTCGTCGAGATCCTACAAAACACAGACATTAATACAGTTCAAATATAAGGCTAGCGAAAATGTAGGAAACACCGTTATCAACTATACCTGAGGTAGAACCCACGGAAGATGGAGACGGCTGGGGCGACGGCGATGGCTGGGGCGACGGTGACGGCGACAGCTGGGGCTGGGCCCCCGATGGCTGTCCGCGATCACTCTGTGCCTCGTCATCAGTAGGCAATGACGAGGTGGGACTAACCGGGGAGGAAGCAGCTCGGCGTCCAGCCCGGCCACGAATAGCCCGTATCCTATCCATATCTGACTTCATATAGATTATATACAAAGACATTAACACGTGAAAAACAATAATTTAGGCATAAATCATCATCGGCACTATATATATATATATATATGAACGGATGTGCAAAAACACATCAATAAACACCAAGTTCTAAAATGTTACTACATTTTTCCCGTGATGTTACAACATTACAAGTCAATCATTTTCAGTTTGCGAATCATCTTCATCACTATCCTCGTCGCCCTCTTCTTCGTGGGACTCGTCGTCCTCTTCATCTTCTAATTCATCCTCTTCATCAGTAGACTCGGTCACATCATCTCCAACACTTTCAACATCTTCCGCGTCATCATCTACGACTTCTTCTCCCACAAGAAGTGTTGTTGGAAGAGGAAGATCGTCCTCCTCGTTGTTGACCTCAACAGGGAACAAGACACGTGGTTGGTCGGCTTGAAAGGAGTCTAGCTCACTGTCATATGTCACGGGCAATTTCTTGGACTTGATAGTTGTATACCAATGAGATTTGGGATTGGCGACGTCCTCCGCGTAAAAGACTTGTACAGCTTGACTAGCAAACACAAAGGGCTCGTCTGATGCAAGTCTTGACTTGACATTGACATCTACAATCCCTTGAGAGCTAACACGGATTCCTCTGCTGCATGTGACATCGAACCACGTACACTTGAACATTACCAGGCGGTTTTGGGAACCCAGATATGTTAGCTCAACAATCTCATCTAGCTCTCCGTAAAAATCCATGCAATTCTCGGCATAACAGTCGCCGTTGACCAAGACTCCACTGTTTTGGGTTTGTTTTGTTCGGTCATCATCTTTTACGTTAAACCTAAACCCGTTGATGATATAGCCTCCGTAACAGGATGTTTGTTTGTTAGGGCCTTCGGCTAGTAATTTCAAGCAGGAGGCCACTGGTCTATCCATTGACTGAACCTATTGTAGATGACGGTAAAAATTAAGGATAAATCAGTATACTAATTGGCCACAGAACTGTATATAACACATAATATAATTTCGTTAAATAATCTTACACGGATTTTGAACCACTGTACAAATTGTGATTTCCGGTGAGATTCAAGTCCAGCGGGATCAGTGATTAAAGATTCCGCATCGAACTCACTGCAAACCAATATGCATTAACTCGCTTAACACACACTTTCAATTATGTACAGCAATGTAAGTGAATTAAGACTTTAACTTACTCAACGAATGCCGAAACTTCATCGCAATTTAGAAGGGCATATATTGTTGCAGCACTGTACTCTTCATCTGTTAGCCATCGAGTATACGTTCGGCCGAACGGACTACCTGACTGCTTGAATATTGACAATTGCCCTTCCAAATTTGTGCTTGCTCCGGGATCATTTCGGCCTAGTTGATTTAACCTTGTACCAACATCAGAACCGAAATATTGACTACAAAAGTTTACAAGTTCTTCCATTACGTAAGCCTCCGCAATTGAGCCCTCAACCCGAGCCTTATTACGGACTTTTTTCTTTAAATGGAACATGAACCTAGAAGTTTAGGGAATCGAGTTAGGTGGAATATCAATGATAACAGATGTCGCATTAAGTGTAAACGAACAACTGTAACAATTTAAGGATTACCTCTCGAAGGGATACATCCACCGATATTGCACGGGTCCACCCATCTTAGCTTCATATGCCAAGTGAACAGGCAGATGCTCCATTGAATCAAAGAACGAAGGTGGGAAGATTTTCTCCAGCTTGCAAATCGTCACCACAATGTTCTTCTCAAGCACTTCCATGTTACTCACCCGGATCGTAGAAGAGCATATATCTCGAAAGAAATGAGATAATTCAGTCAAAGTCTCGCAAACAACCCGTGGCAACAGTCCCCGGAAGGCAATAGGAATGAATCTCTCCATGAATACGTGGCAGTCGTGACTCTTCATCCCTTGGAACTTGCATTCCGATACATTGCAACAACGAGATATGTTGGACGCAAACCCATCCGGAAGCTTCAAATTCTTAACCCACTGACAGACCTTCTCCACTTGTTTCTTGTCTAGACAGTAAGGTGCTTTCGGAAGTATGGTCCTCCCACTGACTGTCCGAGGATGCAATTCACGGCGTACACCCAACTGTTGTAGATCCCTTCTCGCTTTAAGGTGATCTTTCGATTTGCCCTTGACATTCATCACTGTGTTGAACACATTATCAAAAACGTTCTTCTCAATATGCATCACATCCATGTTGTTTCGGATAACGAGCGTCCTCCAGTAGGCTAACTCCCAGAAGATACAAAATTTTCTCCAGTTGTGCTCTTTCCCGAACCCTGCAATCTTCTGATCCGGCACACCCTTACCGTGTGGTATGTCAGTATCAAGTGCCTCCAGGTGTGAGAGTACTTCTTCACCAGATGGGTAGTCCAGCGTGACAACCTCACGCTCGATTGTCCCGTCAAATTTATCCTTCTGCCTACGAAACTGATGGCCCGGTGGCAAAAGCTTACGGTGACATCCGAACCACGAGGCCTTTCCGCCGTGCTTTAACGTATGACCGGGGTTCACGCCCATACAAGCAGGGCATGCTAGCTTCCCATGTGTGCTCCAGCCACACGTCATTCCCAATGCGGGGAAATCATGTATAGTCCACATCAAAGCAGCCCTCATCTGAAAATTTTGTTTAAGGGATGCATCATATGTTTCGACTCCATGATTCCATAATTGTTTTAACTCATCAATCAACGGCCTTAAATACACATCTATGTCCTTACCGGGACTCTTCGGCCCCGGAATAAGCAACGACAAGAACATATACGGCTTCTTCATGCACATGCCTGGTGGAAGGTTGTAAGGGACAATAATAACAGGCCAACAGGAGTAAGGCGTGGTAGACTGACCGAAAGGGTTGAACCCATCGGTTGCCAGACCAAGTCTAACATTCCGAACTTCCTGAGCAAAGACTGGATGCCTGCGGTCAAACTCCTTCCACGCCTCTCCATCAGCTGGGTGTGTCAGCACATCGGCATCGTTGCTGCGAGTCTCACGGTGAGCCCTCATATGTTCAGCCGTACTGGAGGAGTAGTACATTCTCTGAAGCCGTGGTGTGACCGGG
The DNA here is from genome assembly GCA_033065855.1 of Escallonia rubra. Classification (NCBI taxonomy): domain Eukaryota; kingdom Viridiplantae; phylum Streptophyta; class Magnoliopsida; order Escalloniales; family Escalloniaceae; genus Escallonia; species Escallonia rubra. The sequence continues at coordinate 3,613 of JAVXUO010001349.1, read as the reverse complement.
AAATATCGCAATATCTTCCATGCAATGTTTTTCTTCTTCCCTTTGTCCGGTTTGTACCTCGAATGATCACATACTGGACATAATGACAAATCCTTATTCTCTTTCCAGAATAATACACAATCGTTATTGCACGCATCTATCCGGTCGTAGCTCAACCCAAGTTTCCTCATCATCTTCTTCGCGTCATAGTACGACGGCGGTAGCTTTTCACTTTCGGGCAGTATTTCTTTGATGAAGGTAACAAACTCGTTAAAACCTTTCTCACTCAGCCCGTGGTCTGATTTCAACTGTAATAACCTACTAACCGCAGACAGCCGTGTGTGTTTCGGAGCTCCATCCCACAGCGGCTCTTCCGCAGCTCTCAACAACTCATAAAACTGATGAGCCCCCTCGTTCGGCGGTTGTGGCCTGTCGTTACCCCAGTCAACATTAGCATGCCCAGCATCCATAATCATATCTCGGAAATCATATCGTGCCTCCTCCCTAACTTCAGTTTGACTAGCCAGGTTGGACGACAATACTATCGTTTCCCCGTGCTGCGTCCACCTTGTGTATCCACCCATAAAACCGTACCGACGAAGATGCCATTTTACTTCAATTCTTTTTCTCCAGTGCAACAACTCACATCTACCGCACGGGCACCTTATCTTATCAAGGTCAACATGTGCAGGATGCGCATAAGCGAAGTCGAGAAATTCGTCAACGCGACACTCAAAATCTTCAGCATTCTTCCTTTTCATCCAACTTCGATCGACTGACATGACGACTGAATTATCGTACTGTATACCACCTTCAATAATGACCAGTGATTAGGCATTGCCGATGTAAATATCAATGCATGAATGTTACAACATGTCTACATATTTCCCCTCCACTCTTGAACAGGTAGTGGTCCTATCCCATTCAGAAAAGCACATGTTTATAAAACAGTGAATAACTCATGCTTAGTCCGATGTCTGTGGAAAATTCGGCAGCACCTCCCCGCATTTCTCCAAGTACACCACATCGATTAGGTGTTCTAACATTCATCTAACCTTGCTCAGGAAGGTTTGACGGATGTTAGAACACCAGATCTGTATGCACCCGGAGAAACACACGAGAACGTGTACCAAATATCCACGACATAGAACATAAAGCATGAGTCAAAATACTGTTTTATAAACAATTAGCTTTTCCAAACTGTCCAAACTGGACATCCAAAGGCTCATTACAAGGCATTACTTTGTAATGAGTACCTTTGAACGGGAACTAAGGGTTTCTATGCATGCATGTGTTCAGAAATTGATAAGATATGCAAGAATCTTTCCGAAATATCAAAACTGCAGAATGATCGTTGCATATGTTATCAATTCCACATTAAATAGAACTCGTTGGCAACGAGTTGAACCATCTCGTTGCCAATGGACTTCTCAAAACAACAATTAATATAAAGAAGGCAGGGTTTGTAAACAACGAGTAATTGAACCATCTCTGGGCAACATGGAGTAATTATGGGATGTACAAGGGCTAATTAGGGCTAACTGGGTTATTAGGGTTAATTACGATTATTAATTATAGCTGATTAGAGTTGATTAGGACTAATTAGGGTTATTTAGTCCTAATTAGGGTTTAATTGTGCCGAGTAGTGATGATTAGTCCTAATTAGGGCTAATTGGGCTTAATTGGGTTATGTTAGGGCTAATTAATGTTAATGAGGGATAGTTTCGGATGATTATAGCTGACTAGGGTTGATTAGGACTAATTAGAGTTATGTAGTCCTAATTAGGGTTTAATTGTGCCGAGTAGTGATGATTAGTCCTAATTAGGGCTAATTAGGCTTAATTGGGTTATGTTAGGGCTAATTAATGTTAATGAGGGCTAGTTTCGGATAATTATAGCTAATTAGGGTTGATTATGACTAATTAGGGTTTAATTGTGCCGAGTAGTGATGATTAGTCCTAATTAGGGCTAATTAGGCTTAATTGGGTTATGTTAGGGCTAATTAATGTTAATGAGGGCTAGTTTCGGATAATTATAGCTAATTAGGGTTGATTATGACTAATTAGGGTTTAATTGTGCCGAGTAGTGATGATTAGTCCTAATTAGGGCTAATTAGGCTTAATTGGGTTATGTTAGAGCTAATTAATGTTAATGAGGGCTAGTTTCGAATAATTATAGCTAATTAGGGTTGATTAGGACTAATTAGGGTTATTTAGTCCTAATTAGGGTTTTGATGGTGCCGAGTAGTGTTGATTAGTCCTAACTAGCGCTAATTAGGCGTAATTGGGTTATGTTAGTGCAAATTATGACTAATTAGGCTAACTACAATCAATATGCGCATAATTGGGTTCATTTGGGCTAATTTGAGGTAATTACAGCTAATTTGAATTTTATCAGGTTCTTAGGGTTAATTAAAACTAATTAGGCTCGTTAGAGCTAATTAGGGTTAATTGATTTACTAAAATATTGTTAATCAGGACTAATTAGGGCTAATTATAGCCAGCGCTGGAGCCACGATTAGATTCCAGGGGGTGCATGCTAAAAATGTCGCATTAACCTAACTAACCTAAATTTAATGCACATTCAACAACCTCAATTCCGACACCTCATATAGGGTGTCGATATGGTGTCCGATACGTGTCTGACACCTCCGGACACGTGTCCGACACATACCGACACGTGTCTGACACATACCGACACGTGTCCGACGCCTTTGGACACGTGTCCGACGCCTCCGGACACGTGTCCGATGCCCAGCGACACGCACCTCCAGACACATCGGCATACGTTAATTTGTTTTCTAAATGTCGGACACCGTCGATCAGACGTGGTGTCCGTGTCTGCGCTAACTAACAGGTATCTCAATCCAATTGGGTCCCATCCTCCGTCAACAATCTCAATTCTCAATTCTCAAATGCTCAATGCAATAAAAATTAACAAAAATCACACATTCAATCCAATTGGGTCCCATCCTCCGTCAATAATCTCAATATCTCAAATGCTCAATGCACAATTAACAATCTAAAATCATCAATTAACAACCTAAAATCATCAATTCATAATCGCAATTACTTCAAATGCACAGCTAATAACCTAAAATCATCGATCAATAATCACAATTCTAAAACGCACAATTAACAACCTAAAATTATCAAACAAATGATCAATGTTCAAATGGGAAAAAAATGTTCAAAATTCACATATCCGATGCGCTTGAATTATTTCAATTTAGGGTTCGATTGTATTAGGGCATTCAATTTAGGGTTCAATTAGTTTATTTAGGGTTCGGTTCGATTAGGGCATTCAATTTAGGGTTCAATTACTTCAATTTAGGGTTCAATTAGGGGGTTCTATTGATTCAATTTAGGGTTCGGTTGATTTGAGGCATTAAATTTAGGATTCAATTATTCAATTTACAATTCAATTAGGGGGTTCTATTGATTCAATTTAGGGTTCGGTTGATTTGAGGCATTCAATTTAGGGTTCAATTAGTTCAATTTAGGGTTCGGTTGGATTAGGGCATTCAATTTGGGGTTCAATTAGGGTTCGGTTAGATTGGGGCAATCAATTTAGGGTTCAATTAGTTCAATTTAGTTTAATTTTAGGGTTCAATAGGGTATAGGGTTTAGGGTTT
>JAVXUO010002342.1:97500-133109 GCA_033065855.1 Escallonia rubra | reverse complement strand
TCCTTGTAAGTGTTTCAGTCACTTCAAAAAATTCTAACTGCAAGTGAGGAGACATGTTGATATACTACTCCAAACCAAAAAATACTAATTAGCAATTTAACATAAAATTAAGGCCTGTGGCATGGACTGTCCACTCATTGCAAATTGGCTCTGAGGAGGGGGGGTGGCAGGAGCACAGTCCAGATCGGGAGAATACTAATTAACGTATAAGACTTGTAGATCTTTCCGGTCAATCTCAATCGATTTTGAGTTGATATTGTCTTAATTACTATCAAATTGGAGTGGATTGATTAATATTGAAGTGAGAATATCAATTCATAAACATAAAAAAATAAAATAAAAAAAATTGTGTACAATGCGAGAAACCATATAAAACAAATATGTTACCACGGATTGAAATGCAGGAGAATGCATAACAGATAGGTCTTGATGGTCAGAAGATGCATAAAGATTTCATAAACTTATAAGCGAGGAAAGAATTACTGACTCTTTTTCTCATTTTGAGACGTCTCGTCGGACATCACAACCGAAGAGATGAGAAGCGCAACCGTGAAAACAAGAGCACCAGAAAGAAAACCCCTGGACTTCATCTTTCTCCGGAAAAATGTCACGAGGAAAGAAGAATTTCGACAAGAATGGGAAACAAACTCAGCCCTTAACCTTGAATATATGGAGTCCCAAAGTACTAAGAGACATCAGAGGAAGGTGAGAGGAAGACATTAATTAGGCATGCATTGAAGGATAACGTGCCTCCTGCCACCGCCGTGCTGTGTGGTTACTTGTTAAGCATTTGAATTGTATGGCATGCATTCCAAGGTTTTATCAACATGATTACGTTATACGCTTGAACTCCGGAAGGTTAGAGGTGGTGGCAACTGGCAATCAAATTTGGAGAGATCTTTGAAATCACTTACATCTGGAAAGTGAAAGAGCTCTACAAACACAACTTCTCTTGCCAGGTTTAACGTTTACTTCTTTTTCTGTTTCGTAGTCTAACTTCTCTTGTTTCAAAAACAAAAGAAAATATGGATGCCCAACTTTCAGTTGGCTTTTTTTTACTGTCAGTCTTGTCCAGTAACATTGTTAGTCCCAGGGGAAGAATTTTGGCTTCAACCCCTTCTAGTGGTAAGAAACTAATAAGGCACTTCTCCTACATAGAATACTCAGGAGGTGTCTCAAATTTTTGAGTTAATTACACTTAGTTCATGAGGTTAGCTAGGAAGAAATTAAAATAGACCTGTGTTCATTAGTTCATACCAATAGAAATAATGTTTATTGACAGAAACGAAATCATGAAATACGTAACACTTCGACAAAAGTACTATATTGCCCCTAATTTGGAAGGTACTTGTTGAAATACCCTTTAAAAACATCATTTATCTCTCCCCGTCAAGAACACTGCTGCAGCACCACTGCCACCGCGCCTGGCGCCACCTCTGCCATGCACAACCCACAACCACCACCACTACCCACCTACCCGCCTGCACCACTGTCTTGAACCCTTCCCCCGGACCATCGCTTCTTCTCTTCTTTTCTCCACTGCCGCCGCCATCTACTGCTACTGCCGTATCCTCCCTCTACCTTCCTACCACCGCCAATGCTCTCGTGACCTCTCGGTCCCCCTTCTCGCCTATCCCCTTTCACCAACCGTCTTGCCGCATCACAACCACAATAGTTCCATATCATACCCAAAAACCCATCACAGTTGCCAGATCACCATATCCACGCGGACCACACAGATCGGCACACCCACACGACACACACACTCACCGATCGCCACAAATACATAGAACACGCACAACGCAAAAATATTCACTGCTCAGGTTCCATTTTTCGGTGCAAACTGTCGTCGTGTTTTTGTGGCTTCGGTTGGATTGTGGTGGGTGCTAATTCGAGTGAGGGCGCGGGTGAACTGCCACTGGATCACGGTGTGTGCTAATCCCGCAGCGGTAGTAGTTTAGTCTAGACCTGTATGTTGTAGCTGACCATATATGTAAATTTATGGTGGGTGGGGCAATTGGTATTGGTTTGGGGTGTGGCTAGGTGGTGGTATCAGGTGACAGGCATGGCGGTGGCTGAAACAGGCCAACGGTGACTACAACAAAGGTAGGCCGTAAGGACGCATCCTACGATCGTAATGTAACCTATTAAATTTAGACCAAAAAAAATGTAGCCTATTAGAGGCCGTCACAATAAGCTATTACAATGCACACAAGCGCTTCAACAAGGCTAAGTCCTAACAAGGTGTAAATGAGCGTCCTATAAACCGAACCACATCAAACCCTATTGAAAACTATTAGCATTGTTTTAGATCTTTTAAGGCTCTTCTCAACGTCCCAAGATAAATATCTTTTTGAGAAAAAGAATATTATATAATTATTTTCAGTTATAACTTTCAGTATTCAACCAATGAGCTAGCACTAAATCAATTTCAAATTACAAGAACTCACAATTGTACAATCCATGAAAGCACGAAAGATCTACTTCACTTGGAAAAGGTACAACTCATACAATCATCCTCTTATTACAACACCTAATATGTAAGATCAACAAGTTATAAGCACATGCAATACAAAGGATCTTATCTATCATATAAACAAGTGAGCAAGTTCAAGTATCTACTTGGGCAAGACAGCATTGTTTCAAAGATATGCTGGACACTATATCACATTGAATACATAATGTGTTGATAAGCGATGATGTATTACACAAAGAAGTTATTATAGAATTTCATTTTAAAATACGTATAAAACAAAACAAAGTTAGCACGGTTAATTCATATTTCAACTAGATTGTCAATCTTAATTGGTAAATTTAAAGATGAATCTGACTTGATTAATATGTTGGTTAAAATTTTGGCTATTGAATTCCTTACTCTAAAGTTTTGAACTATCCTATTCAGTTGGATTGATTAAATGTAGAAACATCATAATATGCAAGTTCTGATTTATTTTAAAAATAGTTTAAATTTAAAGCCTTAAACATGTGAGCGCGAATTAAATTCAACTAATCTTATGTTGGAAAAATTTTGAAACAATCTTTTTCTGTGATTTTTTTATTATGAGGAATTAAACTCTTAAACATTCTAAATTATGTATTAGCTATATACTAATATATTAAGATTTTATGTTAACTTTAATAATTAAAGATATTTTTTGGATGGGACCAGACCAACAAATCTAAAGGTATGCAAATATTGAATTAGATGTGATCCCTATGTCAAAATTAATTTAAGTTTATTATAAGTAACACAAACACACACACACACACACTGATTGCAAAAAATTATCTATATAATATATATTTTATATAATCAAATTATAAGATAATTTTTTGCTTTGATAAGACCGCACGACCAACAAAGTTTCTATATTGCATTTATGAGATTTTGAACAGAATCACATATGCATTAGAAGGAACAATTGTACAATTAAATCAAATAATTATTAGGTTCTATATTTGAGAATATCCAAAACCTTTAAGATGCAAAAAAGTATCCGTGTAATTCTACTTGAATGTAACTGTTAGTTGTGATTATTGTGCCAATTCAATAGCAAGTGGTTGATTAACATATTAGGCTAATATAATGATATTTGTTATCCTTTCCAAGCTCATTATAGTTATAGATATAACCTGACATGTTTTGGTATATAAAAGTTGTATTATATATGTTGTGATAAAATAAGTATCATTCATGGGAAAATATCATTAAATGCACTTAGCAGATATAAGAACTATAACTTGGCAACAAATAGTCAAAGAAGATGTGAAAACTAATTCCAACACTCCGAAATAAGGACATGTCATCTAAATAAATTGAACGTTCTCATTAGTAGCAACTTACAAGAATTAAAAAAAACTCATATATAACGAAATATTGGATATTATGTAGTTGTTCTGTTAAATTTATTTTGTAAAAAAACAATAACTTATTTGAAAGTGATAAGGTGTATGCATAAGTGCTGTTAAATTAGAAATGCAACCTCATTTCTTTTAGATTTCTACTTAATCGTTATAATAACCTCTGAAATATGTATATGTATAGTACCTTAAAAACCCTCCGAAGTTTAAAATGGTTAATAAGTGATAGCGTAACCATCTTTAATTACAAATACAATAGTATTTGTTACTTAGTTCTATATGACACCAACATGACTATTCTTATACTCTAAGTGCTAAGTCAACATTCACTTGAAATACTACTTGATAACTTAAAACAAATGCTTGAAGAAGGCAAGTAAACAGACAAGTATATTTAAATATCTCATAATAATTGCATGCACCTAATCAAACAAAAAATGCTATTTAATAATAAAAAATTAAGAGTAATGCAAGTGAATTGATTGTCTAATACTTTACTTAAGTTAGTTGTGATTAATTTATGTACTAAAGTTATTATTTATAACCAAATAAGATATTTTTATAAGGTTAATATCTTTTTTGTCTCACGGTGTGTGGTACATATTCATATACTTTTAAAACATTATGATATACAGTATTTTATAAATCGGTCCGAGTTTAACTCGGGTTACTGGGCTAGTAACCCACAAAAAGACTATATGCGAAAGTCGTGGACACTCTCCTTCAATTGATGTGTCATTGGATACTCTCCTTCAGTTGTTATCGTAAATGACAAATTATTTATTTAGATATATTCAAAATAGCAGATACACGGACCGTTATTCTTGTCACTACCTTCCCTAAAAAAACTTAGTTTCTATCACTAACGGCACATAAGCTTGTCTATAAGGTGCACAATATCAAAGTTTTCACAAGTGAGGGTACCAATTGGCCTTAATAATGACAACATCAAAGTTGTCACGAAAACAAGTTTTTGATGAGTCTTTTGTTGCCCAAATCTTAATCTTGTATTACCACCAAGCGTGTAGGTCAGCTGGTAAGTGGTTGTCCTAGCTTAACCAGAGGTCTCGTGTTCGAGCCCTGGGAATGCAGCTGCGTTAAAACTTGGTAGGGAGAGCTTTCCGCCCATGTGGTCCTGCCCGGCTCGAACCCGGATTAGTCTGCTCTCAATGTGGTGTCCGAAAACTGGGTGGACTAACCAAAAAAAATCTTAATCATGTATCTTGATTATGCTCTTTCCTGATAATAGAGGTCCTATTGACATACCTAATAATACTAAAATGTCAAAAAATTTGTCCCTAGAGCATAAGAATATTTGACAACTGAGTTCTTGTCACTATAATTAAGTTTTAGTAACAGCAACGATCTATAAATGATTTACAGAATCTCATTTGTCATAATCCTTTAGTGCCAATAAACAAGCGCGAGAACAAATTTCTGTCACTTTTAGTGTAACAGTCACCACTTTATACTTTCTACTGACAATATGTCTTGTCACTACTGACTAGTTTTCTTTGGATGTGTTTCTCAGACAGTTGTTAAGATGCCAAAGAAGACAAGGCTTGCGGGATTATTGGCCAATAAGGAACTCCTCCGCTTGAACTCTTGGAGGTGACTGGAGGTCCAAAGCACGAGACTTTGTCAATGTCTGAATACTTTGAGAAGATGAAGACTGGACTCGAGAGAAGATAAGATTGTGGACTCCAAGCTGTGAAGACTCCTAGTCAATGGCTGAAGAGTGAAACATGTGGCGTACATTATACAGTAACTATTGCAATTAAAGATAGAAATGGTGATAGTCAATGCTGTATATATATGTTAATGTTAGTGTTAGATTGTCATGATCAAGTATTAGTATGTATTGTGAGTGAAGTTCAAAACTCAGATGATCTTGTTCTTTGTCCCATATTAGAGATATATTAAACTTTCTCACCTTAAAAACTAGTACATGCTACTTTCATTTGAATTATTTTGAGATACTTTGAAAGGCAGCTTGGTAATGCGCGCTTTTGTATGGTACGCACGTGGACACCGCTTTAGTGGACGCACTTAGCACTTGGCACGCTTCCTGTGGTCACGCATGGCGGGTTGATTTATGATCTAATGCTCCAAAATTTAATTGATTTTCAGAATTGTTTCATTCAGACATTAATTTTTAGTGGCAATTTGGTGACTTTGGAATAATTACGGAAAGGCACTAGAGTGGTACTTATTTATGAAGTGGTGCCTTTAATAGTTGTGTCTCTTTATGAAAGAGTGACTTTTAGTTTTAAATTAAGGCTATGAAAATTCAGAACATTATCTTATTTTTTACAATTCCCAGCTTCAAAATCTCGTTCTTCTCTTTCTCAATTGCACACGCAATTCGAAGAGTAATTTTGAAACAAATCTTCAAAATTGCTATCTGCAGATTGGTGGGTTTGAGTATTCCTGGAATTGATTTGCCATAAACTTGGTGGCAAACTTGACACGAGTGGGAATAAATATCGCCTTAAAGACAGGGTCTTTAGAAGCGCCTCAAGTCATGAAATTCTGTTTTCTGCTTCCATTCTGCATATTTATACTACCAGTATCCGTGAAGATGGGGGACAAGAAGAAGATTGTTCTTCAAATCTCACCAAAGAAGCAACACGAGAAAACAAATTACTTGTGGTAAGAACGGATCAAAGAATAGAGGAGATACTAAGAAAAGTGACGATGACGACAAAGACACTGGATTATCTATGTATGTGATTCTATCACTTAGGTAAACAGGCCACTTTGCAAAGAGTTGCAAAGTGAGACTTCACCTGCCGAGCGTAATTTATGTTAGTACAGACTTGTAGTTGAGAAAAGCTTGCGAGCAAGGAGAATACAGTGACGACGAAGTTTAGGATCCCATGGCAATTAAGTTACATGTCAGCTATTGAGGATGTAGGTATACCTACTAGATGCACCATAGAAGAAGTGATGGATTTTTGCCTTGGCAGCTATACTAGTACAGGAAGCACATAACTATTAGGAGAGCCAAATGTTGTGATGGACTCTTAACCTGAACATGGACATACGTGGTTTGTAGCGTATGTTATTCATTGTACTAGATATTCGACAAACACATGCAATTTCAATCCTGGTGCTTAGTGTGTGAATTGGTTGGTTTTTTGGTCCGGTCGGTGCTGCGAGTAATCAGATTAGCACTAAAAGAATGGAAGGAAGATTTTTTGGTCCGGTCGGTACTGCCGGTCATGCAGGAAACCAATACTTGACGAGAAACCAATACATATTTCATACAACATAGTTTACAAGCACTCTCACATAGGGATAGTTAATCCTCTTATTCTCCACTTCCTACTTCTAAGGAAGTAGCTACATTTTTTGTTGCTTCAGTTGTGAGGCTCTGCCTGCACAGCCTCACCAGCGAAACGGCAGCAACCATAGCGGCAACGACCATATCGGCAGTAGCCTCCTCCACCACCATAACCGGGGCGTCCACCATAACCGCCCCCAGGGTACCCTCCATAACCGCCCCTCGGGGACCCTCCCCCTCCATAACCGCCCCTCGGGTACCCTCCCCCTCCATAACCACCGCCGGGATATCCTCCATATCCACCGCCGGGATATCCTCCATATCCTCCTCCTGGATACTTGGCCTCTTTTACCCCATTTGCATCCTTTGTTGCCTCAGCTGCAAATCAAACACATGCATGTTAACGGAGAAACCTCAAGAATGTCTAAAGTGTAAGTACATAACCCAAAAGAAGATGCGCCTACGTACTAGACTAGTTAGCATAAAAATAAACCAGAAAGCATCAGCAATGTTAACAGTATTAAGGCGGAGAACACAATGCCTGGTTGCCGCTGTTTATGCGCCACTTTAGGTAGTGGACGCCATGAATGATGCGACTCCAGGAGTTGAAACAAGATAACTATATCACTTAATCATGGAAACATGGCTAAAGCTTACTGTTTACGGTGGATTTAGTGGCAGTCTCAGCCAAATCCCTAGCCGCAGCGTCGGAGGATATGAGAAGAAAAATAGCCAATAAAAGGCCAAGATAGATAATTGCCTTGGAAACCATTTTTTCACCAAAAGTTTATCCTCTTTCTAACTCGCTAATACTCAAGTGCTGAAGGATAAAAAATACTAGCGTGCTGGTCTCAATTTATAGAAAGAGATTCAAGCTGTGGAGAGACGACAGTGGGGAGGTGGAGGGGTGGGTGGGGGGTGGTGACATTTAATAGATGGCCCATGATACAGTTGGCTGTTGATGAGTGATTAGTTTTGAAACTATAAAAATCGGCCTTATCGCGGCTGCATTCCCTCTGTACCAAGTCAAAGTCCTTTTTTTGTACTTGCATTCGGAGTATGTTTGCTTTTTCATAGAAAAGCTATGACTAATCCTATCCTATTATCAAAGCACAAACGCCTTTTATCAAACGACTATCCATTTTTAAGTGATTGTACTGCAGCAGTACCATGTGCTTTGTCAGTCCTCAAACACGCTTTGCCATCAGGGCTTGTGTTTTTCCGTCCTTTGGCCCAAACACTGGCCATAAAAATCTGTTTACCATGTTTCTCGATCATTGCAGCAATTAGCAGGGGATTAATGACAAGGGAAAATCGGGTACGGGAGCCAGCACAGGATCCTGCGACACTGTTTTCATGTTGAATGAAAATTACATCCGCTTACTCTCTCTCTCTCTCTCTACCCATCAAAGCTTTACATAGGATAGACATTGAGTCACAACCTCACGATAAACTTTGGCTCCTACCGAGTTGTATGAATCTTCCTTCAATATCGTGTATAGTGACAATTAATATCCAATTGAAAACTCATAAACCAAAACATCAAAAACAAATCTGTAGCAGATTTAAGCTCCCCACACGTCCGAGATATTTAGGAACCTTTGCTGGGAGAGTTAAATCAGATCATCAGATTGGGAGTTTTCTCAGTTTGCCTTGTTCTGTGCTGCCTATCCCGGCCAAATTAAAGTCGCCTTTTTCTTCTTTGGTTTGGTTTGCCTTCTATGCGGAGTTGGAGAAAGAAACGAGAAAGTGAGCTCCTTTTAATCTTAGTGGTGTCGTTACAGCATGTCTCACACCCGATTGCCTGTGGTGACAAACTGTATTAATTTACCGATGATGTAAACTCCTTCATTTTCCTTCTACTAAATTTAAAGGTATGAATTACTTATATCTTCAACATAGCACTACATACCGAGATATCTCTAGTTCTAAGATTACCAAGACCATAAAAGATAGACCTTCCTTTCTTCTTCTTTTGCAAAACAATTCACATGAGCGGAAAACACGACCAAATATCGAAATGTTTCAGATTTTTACTTCGTTCTTTACTTTTCTGCTAACCAAATTATATTGTCAAATGCTACTTTTTTTGTGGGGAGCGGGGGGAATAGTTGGAAGGAAACTTGGGTGGTGTCCTCTTCAAACTTAAGGTAAAATATAGGAAACGTTCCAAAAGATTGATAGAAGGAAGTTTCCTCCATTCTTGCCCGCTTGGTCACTGTCCTATCTAATCCATAGCAGGATTTTTCAATCATTTACTGAAACTTAAAGAAATCTAGTCGCTCGTGTCGTGCATGGATTTGCATGGCATTTATGACATTAATATGACAATATGGTCCTGCTGTTCATCTAGATTCAGATGCAAAGTTGAACATTGCAACATGACTTTTGGACCACATGACCAATTTGGAACTGTAAAATAGGGGTATGCTTAAACTAGTATATCAAGGGCCTCGAACATTATTGTGAATCATTTAAGGGTTCGCAATGATCCAAGAGATCAGGGACCCTCAAAGAGTATGGACAGAGAACAAGTAGAGGGCCATTCTGTGACTCAACGAGTCAAAGAGACTGCAAGCGATACCCATCTTTAACTCCAGGTACAATACCTTCAATTTAGCTCCTAGTCAACGAGTTCAACTATCTCTTATCCTTTGCAGGGGCGGTGAGATTGGCTACCGGTGGATTAAGTGTTCGTGATCTTCAGTCGATCCGGATCCCCTGCTATTATTGTCCCAGAACTGTCGCTAAGGATGTCATTTGTTAGTATTGAGTTTCGACGATAAACAACACTCTTACTTTTATATATTGACAAAACCAAGAGATTATTCATTGCGGGTCTTCGTAGCTCATGTGTCTTTCGTATTATCTTTTGATCTTTTTCCTGTTCGGTAGTTGTTTATGTTAAAAAGTAAACTTTTAATGTAAATAATTTCTTCACGGTGAGATTTTTCTTTGCCTCCCCTTGAAAGCTTCTCTAAAAATAGAAACTAGATTAAACATAAAGAAATCGAACGTGCCCACGAAGATTTTGGTTCATGTTGATGATGATCACAGGTACAATGATTTAGTTGTAAACCTGAAATCACGGTTATAATCGATTGAAAGGAAAGTCAATACATTGAAGAAACAAAATGACTTAAAGTCTGAAGTTGTATTTTTATTGAGTTATACTTTTCTTCTCTTCTATCCTTCCTTCTGTTCATCCCTTGAATGTAGCCGATTTGCAACTGCTAGAAACTGCTTGCCTGAAGTAACTAACTTAGGCGGTCGATTGGCTCTTCAATCGATAGCCATAGAAAATCGTTCCAATGTCTCTAACAAATAAGCTTTACGTTGCTATTAACCGCCATCTGCCGTTAATAGTCGCATATAACAAATAACCATCATAATAATACTCCCTCCATTTCTAAATAATTGATCATGTTTGACTTACACGCTTATTTAATATATGAGTCGTATTCTATGAGTTTCTCGTTCTACTCCAAGAGAGAGAGAGAGAGAGAGAGGAAGAAAGTGTGCCAGGAGAGAGAAATATGGATTGGTGGAGGATTAAATATGGAGAGAGAAATAGAATAAAAAAATGTAAGAAGAGCAAACATGGAAAAATACCTATGAAATCTTTTTTAATTCGAAAACTGATTAATTTTTTATTATAGTTCAAAAATAAAATATATTAATTAATTAAGGATGAAGGGAGTAACTCTCAATCAATCGAATAAGCATTAAAGTCAGTGGCATGTGATTTATGTCCTTGACCCTTTACTTTATACACATGTTTAATCCTCATTGAGCAATGCTAAAAAAATCATATTCTTACATGCCAAGATTGCTCCATGACTTCTGCAAAATACATAAGCGTACAACTCAATAAAATCTCAGTCTCTACCCGATTAAATTAGGATTTGAATTTGAATTTAGGCCGTTACCTATTCTTACACGATCAATCAATACATGTCTTGAACTAGGACTCCTCACGTAATCGATAAGTTCTATTATTCTCCAATTATGACTCTCTCACTTTCTTAAAGTAATTCAGTGCATGTAAAGTAATATCTTGCACCTAGGTGTGGGTTTATGATAAATGCTAGAGAAAATTGCATAAAATATCCCTGTGGTTTGGGGTAGTTGCAAAAATATCCCTGAAATTACACAAGTTGCTAATGACCTCCTGTGGTATTAATTTTGTTGCAACCGTTAGAGAAATCGTCCAGATTGACAGAGCGTGATATTCACTCTCTTAAAAAACGTGTTTGATAAATTTTAATATATTAAAAAGACTAAATTATCCTATTTTTTTTTTCTCTCCCACCCAAGTCCCATTCTCTTCTCCATTCTAGTTAAACCCTAACCCTAGCCACCACCTCAGAAACCGAAACCCTAGCCGCCACCCTCACCCAGCCCCATCTACCACCACCGTCGCCGATTTCGGCCACCACACAGCCCCGAAAACTCACCACAAACCCTCTCTCGTCGCCGTCGCTAGCGCCTTCATCAACTGGAGCCAAGTGCGTCGCCACCACATGTCCTTTCCACCGACCGCGACCTCGCGTCGCCTTCCTCGTCATCCTCCCCACCTCTTACATCGCCGCGCCATCAACCCTAGCGACTTGCGCCGCCACCAAGCCCGCCATCAACCCTAGCCAATTGCCCCGCTGCATGCCCCACTATCTTTTTTCATTTTAGAAACCCTAAATCGATCAAACCACCATGACCTACGTCGTCGCCCGCCAACCCTACTATCAACCCCATCCATTTTCGCTTACACCCCATCTTGATCCACCACCGCGAGCTTAGCCCTGCCTTTTTGACCCCTGCCAAATACCAACATTATTCAATACAAGGAAAGACCTCAGAGCTACAATGAGTTTATATATAGAGGGGCAATTTTGGCATTTTTATCATTCCGTGACGGGAATTGACGGGTGCAACACATTTGTATGTTTAGGTGTCTTCTCCCAGCTTGTGTAACTTCAGGAGTCTTTTTGTAACTACCCCAAACCACAGGGGTATTTTATGCAATTATCCCTAAATTCTATAGCAGATTTACTTATTGCGTTAGTGACGATTGTTGTAAGTGATGTCAATTGGAACCTTTGACGATGATTCACTACAAGCAAAGAGGGAATTAGCGGCGGACCTTTAGCGCCGGACAAAAGTCCGACTCCAAGAGTAACTTCAGCGCCGGAATACAGCCGTCGGGTAACGTCCGTCGGTAAAACTATTTACCGACGGAATAATTCCGTCCGCAAAAATAACCGTCGGTGAAAGTCGGGTTTTGCCGACGAACTTTTACCGACGGGTGTGTTCCGTCGATAAAACTATTTAACAACGGAATACTTTCGTCGGTAAAAATACCCGTCGGTGAAAGTAGGGTTTTGCCGACGGACTTTTACCGACGGGTATTTTCCGTCGGTAAAAGCCTTAAATAGATCAGATCCCCTTCTTCTTTTCTTTCTCCCGTTGCTCTCTCTCTCTCTCTCTCTCACCGGCGATTTATCCTCCGTCGCCATCCCCGGCAACCTAGCCCCGACGGAATATATCCTGCCACCGCCTCCGACGCCGCCACTGCCGCCCATCTTCAAAACCGAAGGACCGCTGCTGCGACGCCACCACCACTGCT
Organism: Escallonia rubra; assembly: GCA_033065855.1. Taxonomy (NCBI): domain Eukaryota; kingdom Viridiplantae; phylum Streptophyta; class Magnoliopsida; order Escalloniales; family Escalloniaceae; genus Escallonia; species Escallonia rubra. The sequence goes on along the minus strand of JAVXUO010002342.1, from coordinate 120,339 downwards.
GCGACGCCACCACCACTGCTGCGCCGCCACCACAACCGCGCCGCCCATCTTCAAATCAGCCCAAGTTTCTGTAAGTTTAGATATTCATGATCGGCTTTTAGATATTCAGAATCATCTCTTTACCGTTTGTAGATTCTCGTAACTCGTATGGTTTGATTTTTTTTTTGGTAATCGTATGGTTTGATATTATGTTACCCGGTAAATGCAGTATATAATGAGAAGGGTTTGTAGATTTTCGTAACTCGTATGCTTGGCTTGTAGATTCTATTATGGTTTGTAGATTCTCGTAACTCGTATGCTTGGCTTGGCGGGGTTGATCGACTCTTGGAGGAGGGTTCACCTTTTGGTTTTAAAAAAAGGCTTGGGGAATACGATAACACCAACACATAAATTAGCTTCATGGCCCCTTAGAAGGTGTTCAAGAGTTAGAAGTTACGAATTTTCCCATGATAAATTGGTAGATGTTAAAGAAAATGTGGTCTAAACCCTAAACCCTAAACCCTAAACCCTAAACCCTAAACCCTAATTAGTCATAATTGAACCCTAAATTGATTGCCCCAATCTAACCGAACCCTAATTGAACCCCCTAATCCAACCGAACCCTAAATTGAACTAATTGAACCCTAAATTGAATGCCTCAAATCAACCGAACCCTAAATTGAATCAATAGAACCCCCCAACTGAACCCTAAATTGAACTAATTGAATCCTAAATTTAATGCCTCAAATCAACCGAACCCTAAATTGAATCAATAGAACCCCCTAATTGTACCTAAATTGAAGTAATTGAACCCTAAATTGAATGCCCTAATCGAACCGAACCCTAAATGAAACTAATTGAACCCTAAATTGAATGCCCTAATACAATCGAACCCTAAATTGAAATAATTCAAGCGCATCGGATATGTGAATTTTGAACAGTTTTTAAAAAATTTGAACATTGCTCATTTGTTTGATAATTTTAGGTTGTTAATTGTGCGTTTTATAATTGTGATTATTGATCGATGATTTTAGGTTATTAGCTGTGCATTTGAAGTAATTGCGATTATGAATTGATGATTTTAGGTTGTTAATTGATGATTTTAGATTGTTAATTGTGCATTGAGCATTTGAGATATTGAGATTATTGACGGAGGATGGGACCCAATTGGATTGAATGTGTGATTTTTGTTAATTTTTATTGCATTGAGCATTTGAGAATTGAGAATTGAGATTGTTGACGGAGGATGGGACCCAATTGGATTGAGATACCTGTTAGTTAGCGCAGACACGGACACCACGTCTGATCGACGGTGTCCGACATTTAGAAAACAAATTAACGTATGCCGATGTGTCCGGAGGTGCGTGTCGCTGGGCATCGGACACGTGTCCGGAGGCGTCGGACACGTGTCCAAAGGCGTCGGACACGTGTCGGTATGTGTCAGACACGTGTCGGTATGTGTCTGACACGTGTCCGGAGGTGTCAGAAACGTATCGGACACCATATCGACACCCTATATGAGGTGTCGGAATTGAGGTTGTTGAATGTGCATTAAATTTAGGTTAGTTAGGTTAATGCGACATTTTTAGCATGCACCCCCTGGAATCTAATCGTGGCTCCAGCGCTGGCTATAATTAGCCCTAATTAGTCCTGATTAACAATATTTTAGTAAATCAATTAACCCTAATTAGCTCTAACGAGCCTAATTAGTTTTAATTAACCCTAAGAACCTGATAAAATTCAAATTAGCTGTAATTACCTCAAATTAGCCCAAATGAACCCAATTATGCGCATATTGATTGTAGTTAGCCTAATTAGTCATAATTTGCACTAACATAACCCAATTACGCCTAATTAGCGCTAGTTAGGACTAATCAACACTACTCGGCACCATCAAAACCCTAATTAGGACTAAATAACCCTAATTAGTCCTAATCAACCCTAATTAGCTATAATTATTCGAAACTAGCCCTCACTAACATTAATTAGCTCTAACATAACCCAATTAAGCCTAATTAGCCCTAATTAGGACTAATCATCACTACTCGGCACAATTAAACCCTAATTAGTCATAATCAACCCTAATTAGCTATAATTATCCGAAACTAGCCCTCATTAACATTAATTAGCCCTAACATAACCCAATTAAGCCTAATTAGCCCTAATTAGGACTAATCATCACTACTCGGCACAATTAAACCCTAATTAGGACTACATAACTCTAATTAGTCCTAATCAACCCTAGTCAGCTATAATCATCCGAAATTATCCCTCATTAACATTAATTAGCCCTAACATAACCCAATTAAGCCTAATTAGCCCTAATTAGGACTAATCATCACTACTCGGCACAATTAAACCCTAATTAGTCATAATCAACCCTAATTAGCTATAATTATCCGAAACGAGCCCTCATTAACATTAATTAGCCCTAATTAGGACTAATCATCACTACTCGGCACAATTAAGCCCTAATTAGGACTACATAACTCTAATTAGTCCTAATCAACCCTAGTCAGCTATAATCATCCGAAACTATCCCTCATTAACATTAATTAGCCCTAACATAACCCAATTAAGCCCAATTAGCCCTAATTAGGACTAATCATCACTACTCGGCAATTGTTAAACCCTAATTAGGACTAAATAACCCTAATTAGTCCTAATCAACTCTAATCAGCTATAATTAATAATCGTGTCTTGTTCCCTAATAACCCAGTTAGCCCTAATTAGCCCTTGTACATCCCATAATTACTCCATGTTGCCCAGAGATGGTTCAATTACTCGTTCTTTACAAACCCTGCCTTCTTTATATTAATTGTTGTTTTGAGAAGTCCATTGGCAACGAGATGGTTCAACTCGTTGCCAACGAGTTCTATTTAATGTGGAATTGATAACATATGCAACGATCATTCTGCAGTTTTGATATTTCGGAAAGATTCTTGCATATCTTATCAATTTCTGAACACATGCATGCATAAAAACCCTTAGTTCCCGTTCAAAGGTACTCATTACAAAGTAATGCCTTGTAATGAGCCTTTGGATGTCCAGTTTGGACAGTTTGGAAAAGCTAATTGTTTATAAAACAGTATTTTGACTCATGCTTTATGTTCTATGTCGTGGATATTTGGTACACGTTCTCGTGTGTTTCTCCGGGTGCATACAGATCTGGTGTTCTAACATCCGTCAAACCTTCCTGAGCAAGGTTAGATGAATGTTAGAACACCTAATCGATGTGGTGTACTTGGAGAAATGCGGGGAGGTGCTGCCGAATTTTCCACAGACATCGGACTAAGCATGAGTTATTCACTGTTTTATAAACATGTGCTTTTCTGAATGGGATAGGACCACTACCTGTTCAAGAGTGGAGGGGAAATATGTAGACGTGTTGTAACATTCATGCATTGATATTTACATCGGCAATGCTTAATCACTGGTCATTATTGAAGGTGGTATACAGTACGATAATTCAGTCGTCATGTCAGTCGATCGAAGTTGGATGAAAAGGAAGAATGCTGAAGATTTTGAGTGTCGCGTTGACGAATTTCTCGACTTCGCTTATGCGCATCCTGCACATGTTGACCTTGATAAGATAAGGTGCCCGTGCGGTAGATGTGAGTTGTTGCACTGGAGAAAAAGAATTGAAGTAAAATGGCATCTTCGTCGGTACGGTTTTATGGGTGGATACACAAGGTGGACGCAGCACGGGGAAACGATAGTATTGTCGTCCAACCTGGCTAGTCAAACTGAAGTTAGGGAGGAGGCACGATATGATTTCCGAGATATGATTATGGATGTTGGGCATGCTAATGTTGACTGGGGTAACGACAGGCCACAACCGCCGAACGAGGGGGCTCATCAGTTTTATGAGTTGTTGAGAGCTGCGGAAGAGCCGCTGTGGGATGGAGCTCCGAAACACACACGGCTGTCTGCGGTTAGTAGGTTATTACAGTTGAAATCAGACCACGGGCTGAGCGAGAAAGGTTTTAACGAGTTTGTTACCTTCATCAAAGAAATACTGCCCGAAAGTGAAAAGCTACCGCCGTCGTACTATGACGCGAAGAAGATGATGAGGAAACTTGGGTTGAGCTACGACCGGATAGATGCGTGCAATAACGATTGTGTATTATTCTGGAAAGAGAATAAGGATTTGTCATTATGTCCAGTGTGTGATCATTCGAGGTACAAACCGGACAAAGGGAAGAAGAAAAACATTGCATGGAAGATATTGCGATATTTCCCGGTCACACCACGGCTTCAGAGAATGTACTACTCCTCCAGTACGGCTGAACATATGAGGGCTCACCGTGAGACTCGCAGCAACGATGCCGATGTGCTGACACACCCAGCTGATGGAGAGGCGTGGAAGGAGTTTGACCGCAGGCATCCAGTTTTTGCTCAGGAAGTTCGGAATGTTAGACTTGGTCTGGCAACCGATGGGTTCAACCCTTTCGGTCAGTCTACCACGCCTTACTCCTGTTGGCCTGTTATTATTGTCCCTTACAACCTTCCACCAGGCATGTGCATGAAGAAGCCGTATATGTTCTTGTCGTTGCTTATTCCGGGGCCGAAGAGTCCCGGTAAGGACATAGATGTGTATTTAAGGCCGTTGATTGATGAGTTAAAACAATTATGGAATCATGGAGTCGAAACATATGATGCATCCCTTAAACAAAATTTTCAGATGAGGGCTGCTTTGATGTGGACTATACATGATTTCCCCGCATTGGGAATGACGTGTGGCTGGAGCACACATGGGAAGCTAGCATGCCCTGCTTGTATGGGCGTGAACCCCGGTCATACGTTAAAGCACGGCGGAAAGGCCTCGTGGTTCGGATGTCACCGTAAGCTTTTGCCACCGGGCCATCAGTTTCGTAGGCAGAAGGATAAATTTGACGGGACAATCGAGCGTGAGGTTGTCACGCTGGACTACCCATCTGGTGAAGAAGTACTCTCACACCTGGAGGCACTTGATACTGACATACCACACGGTAAGGGTGTGCCGGATCAGAAGATTGCAGGGTTCGGGAAAGAGCACAACTGGAGAAAATTTTGTATCTTCTGGGAGTTAGCCTACTGGAGGACGCTCGTTATCCGAAACAACATGGATGTGATGCATATTGAGAAGAACGTTTTTGATAATGTGTTCAACACAGTGATGAATTTCAAGGGCAAATCGAAAGATCACCTTAAAGCGAGAAGGGATCTACAACAGTTGGGTGTACGCCGTGAATTGCATCCTCGGACAGTCAGTGGGAGGACCATACTTCCGAAAGCACCTTACTGTCTAGACAAGAAACAAGTGGAGAAGGTCTGTCAGTGGGTTAAGAATTTGAAGCTTCCGGATGGGTTTGCGTCCAACATATCTCGTTGTTGCAATGTTTCGGAATGCAAGTTCCAAGGGATGAAGAGTCACGACTGCCACGTATTCATGGAGAGATTCATTCCTATTGCCTTCCGGGGACTGTTGCCACGGGTTGTTTGCGAGACTTTGACTGAATTATCTCATTTCTTTCGAGATATATGCTCTTCTACGATCCGGGTGAGTAACATGGAAGTGCTTGAGAAGAACATTGTGGTGACGATTTGCAAGCTGGAGAAAATCTTCCCACCTTCGTTCTTTGATTCAATGGAGCATCTGCCTGTTCACTTGGCATATGAAGCTAAGATGGGTGGACCCGTGCAATATCGGTGGATGTATCCCTTCGAGAGGTAATCCTTAAATTGTTACAGTTGTTCGTTTACACTTAATGCGACATCTGTTATCATTGATATTCCACCTAACTCGATTCCCTAAACTTCTAGGTTCATGTTCCATTTAAAGAAAAAAGTCCGTAATAAGGCTCGGGTTGAGGGCTCAATTGCGGAGGCTTACGTAATGGAAGAACTTGTAAACTTTTGTAGTCAATATTTCGGTTCGGATGTTGGTACAAGGTTAAATCAACTAGGCCGAAATGATCCCGGAGCAAGCACAAATTTGGAAGGGCAATTGTCAATATTCAAGCAGTCAGGTAGTCCGTTCGGCCGAACGTATACTCGATGGCTAACAGATGAAGAGTACAGTGCTGCAACAATATATGCCCTTCTAAATTGCGATGAAGTTTCGGCATTCGTTGAGTAAGTTAAAGTCTTAATTCACTTACATTGCTGTACATAATTGAAAGTGTGTGTTAAGCGAGTTAGATGCATATTGGTTTGCAGTGAGTTCGATGCGGAATCTTTAATCACTGATCCCGCTGGACTTGAATCTCACCGGAAATCACAATTTGTACAGTGGTTCAAAATCCGTGTAAGATTATTTAACGAAATTATATTATGTGTTATATACAGTTCTGTGGCCAATTAGTATACTGATTTATCCTTAATGTTTACCGTCATCTACAATAGGTTCAGTCAATGGATAGACCAGTGGCCTCCTGCTTGAAATTACTAGCCGAAGGCCCTAACAAACAAACATCCTGTTACGGAGGTTATATCATCAACGGGTTTAGGTTTAACGTAAAAGATGATGACCGAACAAAACAAACCCAAAACAGTGGAGTCTTGGTCAACGGCGACTGTTATGCCGAGAATTGCATGGATTTTTACGGAGAGTTAGATGAGATTGTTGAGCTAACATATCTGGGTTCCCAAAACCGCCTGGTAATGTTCAAGTGTACGTGGTTCGATGTCACATGCAGCAGAGGAATCCGTGTTAGCTCTCAAGGGATTGTAGATGTCAATGTCAAGTCAAGACTTGCATCAGACGAGCCCTTTGTGTTTGCTAGTCAAGCTGTACAAGTCTTTTACGCGGAGGACGTCGCCAATCCCAAATCTCATTGGTATACAACTATCAAGTCCAAGAAATTGCCCGTGACATATGACAGTGAGCTAGACTCCTTTCAAGCCGACCAACCACGTGTCTTGTTCCCTGTTGAGGTCAACAACGAGGAGGACGATCTTCCTCTTCCAACAACACTTCTTGTGGGAGAAGAAGTCGTAGATGATGACGCGGAAGATGTTGAAAGTGTTGGAGATGATGTGACCGAGTCTACTGATGAAGAGGATGAATTAGAAGATGAAGAGGACGACGAGTCCCACGAAGAAGAGGGCGACGAGGATAGTGATGAAGATGATTCGCAAACTGAAAATGATTGACTTGTAATGTTGTAACATCACGGGAAAAATGTAGTAACATTTTAGAACTTGGTGTTTATTGATGTGTTTTTGCACATCCGTTCATATATATATATATATATAGTGCCGATGATGATTTATGCCAAATTATTGTTTTTCACGTGTTAATGTCTTTGTATATAATCTATATGAAGTCAGATATGGATAGGATACGGGCTATTCGTGGCCGGGCTGGACGCCGAGCTGCTTCCTCCCCGGTTAGTCCCACCTCGTCATTGCCTACTGATGACGAGGCACAGAGTGATCGCGGACAGCCATCGGGGGCCCAGCCCCAGCTGTCGCCGTCACCGTCGGCCCAGCCATCGCCGTCGCCCCAGCCATCGCCGTCGCCCCAGCCGTCTCCATCTTCCGTGGGTTCTACCTCAGGTATAGTTGATAACGGTGTTTCCTACATTTTCGCTAGCCTTATTTTAGAACTGTATTAATGTCTGTGTTTTGTAGGATCTCGACGAGGCCGTGGTCCGACACGCGGGGTACGCATCGACCCCCAGCGTAAACAGAGAGTTACGCTCACGCAGGAGGGCCTGTAAGTACTAAAAATATCACCTCATGCCTTATGTTTAAAAATTTTGGGTGTTAATTTATATTTGAACTGTATTAATTAATTTAATTACTTCTTTGGCAGGATCCTGGAGAATATGGCGAGGACGAAGATCGGCGTTCTTGTGAAGGGCCGATTCTTCGAGCCACGCCTGTACTGGAAGGAATGGGATGCCGCTGCGAGGGAGGCCCTATGGGAGGAGTGGCTGGTACGGTGAAGTATTTTTTTCAGCGTTAGTAAATGTTAAATTACAGTTTGTTTTATGTTGTTAATTTGTGTTATTGAATGCATTACAGGAGGGGTTCACGTTTGATACGCCTGAGCAGCAGGGACTGGGGCAGCAGGCTTTCTTTGCCTACATCGGCAAGAATTACCGCCGATGGCTCCACGATGCACGGGACCGGGCGAAGAGGGCGCTGCCCGCGGGTGCCCCGATGACGGACATGACGAAATATCCCCCACATTGGATATCTCACCGTGTATGGGGGGAGATGATAGATCGGTGGGCTGCGGATCCAGGTTGGGACGCCAAGAGTAAGAGCGGGGCTAAGAACAGACAGAACAGAGATCCGACGCACACGGGGGGGTCGGTGCCACACGACATCGTCCGACATATGAACGCGGTCGAGCACCCGGATCTAGAGGAGGATGAGGTCATAGCTCTGACCTATACTCAGACGCACGTGCGGAAGAAGGACAAGGACGAGACGCACCAGGCGGGCGACTATATTTCAGATATTGCCCGGCGGATCGATGTGAGTCAATTTATTTAAGTTAATCTGTTTCTTTCTATCCTCGATGTCTGTTTCGTTAATTAATGCCATAACATATCGTTAAACCACTATTTTTGCAGGCCTCGTATGAACAGCTAAGGGGGTCCGAGCAGCAGTCCGGACAGCCATCAGCGTCCACTAGTACGGCTGCGAGTACTGGGGGGTTGAAGCGATGGCTGGATACGCCGGAGGTCGTGAATCGGCCGAAAGGCCGCATACGCGGCCTGCCTAGCACGACTCCTCGTGCCGTGATAGGAGCGTCCTCACCCCCTGCTGCCCCTCCACAGACACCGGCTCCTCGGCCTCAGTTGCACGAGGAGGATATCGAGCGCATTGCTACAGTGGTGTGCCGGATGATGAGGGAGCAGGGCACTGCTGGACCAGCCGCCCCGGCCCCGGATCAGCAGGATCCAGATCCGGGACTCGGGAACCCCTGATGAGCCCCTTCCCGTGCCCGTTCCTAGCTTCCCCCCCCCCCCCGCGCCCGGGTTGTACTCTTCTCCCCTCTCCTAACTGGCTATCTCCGGTTCCCGGCTTGTACATGTATTAGTTTCTTTTATAATAAATATTTTTTCTAATTGATTATATATTTTTTTTCTGTATTTCGCTTATTGCGTGTTGTTGTTGAGAATTGTATTTCTGTACAGGTTTAGGTAATTGAAAAATAAAAAAAAAATTTTAAAAATATTGACTTTTGGCGACGGATTTAAGTATTTAGCGACGGAATATTCCGTCGCTAAATATTTAATCCGTCGCTAATTGGACAAAAAAGAAAATAAATTAAAATTTTAAAAATATAATTAGCGACGGACATTCCGTCGCTAATGAAAAATAAATCCGTCGGTAAAAATCACATATTTAGCGACGGATTTAAAAATTCCGTCGCTAAACTATTAGTGACGGGCTTTTATACGAGGGATTTTTAGCGACGGTGAATCCGTCGCTAATTCCTTTAGCGACGGATTTTGGGCTTTTAGCGACGGATTTCCCCGTCGCTAAAAGTCTGTTTTCTTGTAGTGATTATTGTAAGTGATAATTAATATTTGGGCCTTTGCGATATCTTTTTTTATAGTGACCACAAATTTCAAATTAATGACGTGGGGTGCAATCGGCATTTTAATAGAAGTGGGGGGTAGTTTTGGAGAAACTTATAACTAAATGAGTTGCTATGCAGAAATTAATTAAAACTAATTTAAAAACTAATTCTAATCATTCTAAAACTCTACCTAATCAATGTTGTAACACCCCAAAGCCTGAGGCTAGTTTTACGGTTTAAAAAAAAATTAATTATTTATCTGACCTTTAGCGACAATATGGTGAGCAATATTTTTTGACAACTTTAGCGACATTTTTTTTAAACGAAATGTTGTAGATTAGTGGAGCTGAGCGTTGTAGTTTATGACTGACCCTTAAGAAGCTGAGCGTACGTCTTACTAGCTAATCTAATGCCATTATTCCAGAATTGAAGTGGAAAAACTTGAAGACTAATCTTTAAGAAGCTGCATGTTTTTTTTTAGTAAAGATTATTGCAGTAACAAGCTGCGTATGTTTATCTACCGACATTTAGCACTTTGTGCAAAGACTTTGAAAACCTACTAAAAAACAAATTTGACAAAGCCATGTCCCCCAAAACAAAGCTAAAACTAAATTCCTGGACATAGATGATGATATGAAAAAGGGAAGATAGTCAAGAGCGCCACGCCGTGAGGTCTATTGCTGCAAAATAAACAAATGGGAGTACAGGTAACACGTAGCAGTGTAACATCAGTTGATTTTTGTTGTGTTTACTTTTTTTCCTTTTATGGTAACACGTAGCAGTGTAACATCAGTCGATCAAGTGCTTCCAACTAATTTTGAACTAACTTCTATATCAGAGAATGGTTGTTGAAGTCTTTTGAAGGCCTTGGGGATTTTAATGATGTCGGTTATATATTGTATAGTTTAGGATCATTTATCTCGATCTTTCGGGATTATTAGATCAGAAAGGTTGAAGAGACAAAACTAAAGACAAATTAAGGGAAGTAAATGAATATTTAACAGGATATTCAACGGTGCTAGATTATCGCGACAATAATTTTAAATTACCCAATGTTTATCATTAACCATGATATAGTAGTACGTTTTGAACAATTACATACACAAGATGATATAACAACTCATATTCGCAAGTCTTCAAGTTTAGGTTGCTTAGAAGAACATAGGTAGAGAAATCAAAAGAGAGAGAGAGAGAGAGAGAGAGAGAAAAAGAACAAAGAAAGAGAAACACAGTGAGTATTTCGAGAGAGAAGGAGAAATTATACAGAGAAGGGGAAACCACACGGGAAGAGGAAGAGAGAAAAGGAAGGCAGTCTAAAACTCCGGCGAAGAGTCCGAAATTTCCTGTAAGATTTCTACACCTCAGTAAACATATCAAAAAGTTTCTTGATTTAAAGTGATGGGGTTTGTTTTATAGCGTTTGATTTTCATGTGGGGTTGCTGTTTGAGAGTTTTGGAAACCACGTATGGTGGCAAAGTATGAGGCCAGGAGAAGGGCCTTTTGTTTTTGTAACGGGGTTTTGGATAAACATGTGTGTAACTGTGTGAGTGAAGGGGATATTTTTGGGTGGAAAGGAAGAGTGTGTGACATGTTTTTGTATGTTTGTGATGAGGGTGTGTTTAAGTGTGTATATTGAGAGAGGCTGCCATGTAGTGTGTGTTTTGTGTAGTGTGTGTGGGTAAGGGACAAGGAGCTATGGCTGCAAAAGCAACCATGGCTGCCGAGTAAGTGGGTACCGTGAATGGCTTGGACGGGATAAGAGAACCAAGCACTGTGTAAAATGGTGTGTCCGTAGTGTGTGTGTGTGCGTGAATATACTCTATGTGTGTGTGTTCCAGTGTATGGGTTGTGAGGAGCATGAAATGGTATATGTTGTGGGCATGAGAATGTACAGTGTGTTGGTGTGTGAGTGAATATGTATATAGTGGTATACGTAAGTATAAATCACTCTGTGTGGATATGGTGAAAGGAATGTGTACAGGTTATGGAGTTTGTGTGTGCATGAAAGTGGTGCAAATGGGAGGAGGTGATGTGAGCACGTGTGTGTATAAAGGGGTGAGTTTGTACAACCATGGTGAGATGAAGGATTGATGGTTGTAATGTGGGGTATGAGTGTATTTGGCTAATTGTGAAGATGGTGCATTTGTGTGCATATACATATGTGTAATGTGTATATATGTGATGGTGTGTGCAAGGAAATGGGAGGGACAGCCGTATGTGTAAACTGTGTGTGCTCTGGGTTTGTACATAAGCTGAAAGAAGAGAAGAAGGTGATGAACATTGATGGTTTTATGTTGTAAACGGGTACACTGTGCTTGCACAGTTGTACCACGTGACTGTTGGGTAACGTATAATTGTCCAAAAACTGTTGGGTAATATTAGAATTGCTGTTAAAATTTCCTATTTTTCGGATATCGTTTAGTATTTTTAATTTTTTCTGTAATTTCAGTACTTTTAAAAAAAAAATCAGAGCTTTTAAAATTCATATTAAATTATGGAAAAATTTCAGTAATGTTTTTGTATCACAAAGACAACTCCATTTCAGTTTAGTAAATTTTAGAGTTGCTTTGCTATTATTATCCATATCACACTTGATTTAGCTAAACGGATGATTTTAAATTGATTTCGACACTTTTAATTCTTGATTTTAATTTCTGTATTATCCTTGTATATTGTAAAGCTATTGTAAAATTTATGGGACTTTGATTTGAGCTGAAAATATTAATAGCTATTTTTTGGGCTTTTCTTGTAATTAAAGATATTATTTTAATTTGAAAATATTCAAAATTTTACAAAATTCATATTTTGACTTTTTATAATGTTTTAAGTTGTAAAAATGTTTTATTTTTATTTATTTTTAAATTTTGGATATCGTTACGCATTAAAGAGCGTACATGGTTCTTAGTTAAGTTGGCCACGTGCGAGACTCGCTTTCAGTTACGCTATTTGGTTATAAATGAGCATGTGGGAGGTAGTTGATATTAACTTTATATTATTATAGCATAAATTGTGTTCTAACAAATGGATTGTCAATCTAGGATTATTCATAGAATTTTGATCGAGGTAAGGATTTTCTCTCCGAGCCCTACTCATTATTCTGACCTCAGCTGTTTTAATTTCAATTGTTTTGCAAATACTATTGAACTATGGTTTTATTAAATTTTCATGAAAATATTTGTATATGCCCGTGAAACCCTAATTTGAGTCGTTTAGCGATCGTTTGAAATTCTGATTCATACTTATCTATTTATTGACCCAATCATCGTAAAATATTTTCAATTCTATTTATTACTTCTCAATGTTGACATGAGTTAGTAATTTGGGAGTTATAAGGATGGTCTGTATTGTTGGCGTTATAAGGATGGTCTGTTGGTTGGGTTAAATTAGTACCTAAATGGACTAGTCAGTGTACATATACATATGTAAGGCGTATCGAGCACTGTCGGGGTGGCTTTTTTTATAGTGTACTGCTCACGTTCAATGTTTTCTATTTCTGTTTTATTGCACCTGAAGTGTTTTGAAATAATTATGATTTAAGGGATTGAGTTGATGCTCATATCTTGAAATGTTGTGATTTTCTTTGAAAATCCTTTTAAAATTATCATTTGATCATATGTAAAAAATCATTTGAATTGTTCTGTTTCACTTTTTTAAATGTTGTTATTTGGTTTAAATGTAAAATTGTATGAATCATTTTTGTTGTTTAAATCTTTCATCGACCTTACTGGACTCTCGCAAGCTCACTCTCCTTTGACTTTCTTTTTACAGGTAGTAACCAGCGTTAGATTACTTGATACTGGACTAGAGGCAAGCAAGCTTTAAGTTAATGTATTGTCCATCAGAATCCCTCCGTGGGTGAATAGTATTATTTAAATTTCTTAGACTTAGATTTGGTATTTCATTTATAACAGGCAGTTGAGAGTATGATTTGATTAACGATTTAGGTTCTCTGATGATAACTGCCCTCTTGGTTATGAAATTAATATTGTCTTAGAGTGAATGATCGAGCGGGTGTCCAACGCTCCGAAAAATTCCGGAATGTTACATGTCGCTCCGGGTCGAGTACGGGTTACCTGGGTTTACTCGGTTATATGACTATATAAATGTTTTTAGGTTAACTTTCCTCATTTTCTCTCATCTTCACACTTCCGCCGCCCCTGTCAAGTCTCTCTCTCTCAACAATCGCAGATCCACCAACAACACATCTCATTCTCTCACCTCACAGATCCACCATTTCTCTCATCTCATTCTCTCCCCTCTCAACTCTCAAGTCTTTCACTCCACCGCCACCTCTGTAGCCCATAGATCGACCCCCCCCCCTCTCTCTTTCTCTCTCCCTCTCTTTCCGTTGTCGACTGCCGACGCCCCAAAGATCGATGGCCATTTCAGCTCCATACTCCGTTGCCTACCCTTTCGGCCGTCAACGGCAGATCCAGATCGGTAGTCAACAACACTCTTCCCTCGGCCGTCAATTTCTCCCTTAGATCTCAGATCGGCCACTTCGATCACAGATCGCCGCCTATGTAGACTTTTTTTTTGTTATTTAATCGTAAATTTGTTGCGGTATTTGTTATAATTTGTGATTTGTAAGGATTAAAAACTGATTTTCGAATTTATCGGGGTAGATAAATGCTTGTAATTGATCTTATGGCATTTAACAATTAACCTAAATATTAATTTTTGTTAGTTTGGAAATTATTTTAACATAGGCAAAAGAAGCAAGAAGAGAAAAGTTGCCTAACAGTAACTATTAACTCGCAAAATATAAAAAAAGAAATTCAGCAGAAATTAGGTCATATACCCGCGGGTAATACTCGATTCGTGTGGGTAGGGTACGGGTTCTTAAAAAGGCTACCCGAAAAACTGGGTAAAATTTACCCGACCTGTTTTTATTTGTATTCGACCGGGTATTATCCGTACCCAAAGGTTGCGTTTGGCGACAAGGATAAGGATAAGGATAAGGACAGGATAAGGGCGGATCCGGACAAGCTATACTGTCGGATAAGACCGGATAAGCAGAAATCCTATCCAGCGTTTCGGACAAGTTCGGATTATAAGTCGGATAAGCAATTTACAAAGTAATATATATATATATATATATATATATTAGCCGGAAAGAACAAAATCTCTAAATTTTCTGATTTAGTCTACTTCGTTAAACCAATCGTCAATCCTTGCGGACCTGCCAAAGGCATAGCGACGTCTGGTATCCGTAGATTAAACATTCAAAAGAGAAAGAGTCCCCGGTTGGACCGTGATCCATAGAGGATGAAGTATAATATTGATAAAAACACAGCGGAATACTGAAAAGATTCAAAAAAGATAGGGCAAAAACTTAGAGAGAGAGAGAGAGTCTTTATCGAAGATTTATTTTCAAAATTTCAGGATGCTGGGTAGGTTTTGACAAGATTTCAATCTCAGGATGCTAGGTTGAACTACCAAAGTTTTCTTTTAAGGCTAAAAACTCAGGGCATGCGTTAGTCTGCGGGCTTTCAACGCCATCACTCGGCAATAACCCTGAATGACTCGCTCCCACTATTGTTTTAAACCCATAAAGAAGACTCTAGAAATCCGTTTTAGAAGCATAATTGATTTAGATCAGGGAAAACCTGGAGTAAGCATAATCATTTTTAAAACAAAAATTTTAAAAAGAGTCTCTCTTTCCCAAGTAAATGCCATATGATTTTTAATCAAAACATTATTAGGATGTTTTTAGTCATATTAGACTTAGAAGAAGTTCCTTTTCAATTCATAGAATGTGTTTCACCATTGAGCTTTTTCAACCCAGAATTTTAAACAAGTTTAGGGAATGAACTTACTTGAGCTAAAGATTGCTGCGTACTTGAGTTGAAGACTTGGATGATTTACAGAGAGAATTGAGATCGCATAGAGAAGAGAAGTTTCAAAGAGAATATTGTATTGCTCTTCAAAAGATTACTTCGCATATCTGTACAAGTGAAACTGCCTTTTACTTATAGGCAGAGAAAAACTAAAAGCTAATCTAAAACTTTACATATGTAAAAAAGACAAAGAAACTTTTGTGACTACATAACAAAAAACTTTAAACGAAAGTCTTAAAGTCTATAAAGTAAATAGTAGCCTAAGCAGCTAAGATGCCTTGCCTTTTCTGATAGGTCTACTGTTCTTGTCTTCATTCTTTCTTCCTTTTCTGCCGACGTGATGAGTCTTGTAAAAGAAAGATGCTTTGTCTCCACAAATGGGTCTACTGTTTTTGTCTTCATTCTTCTTTTTCTGCCGACGTGATGAGTCAGAAAAAGGTGGGTGGATGCTTGCTGTCTGGTTAATCTTCATTTATTGTCTTGTTCTCTTCTTTGTTTGAGGTCTTCAAATAATTCAGTCTGTCTTCAAAGGAATTTCTCTTTTACAGCTGTCTATTTCTTTTTATTTTTTAAGAGGTCTTTTACTAGAATCATCCTGGTCTTCAGTCTTTTCTGATGAGTCACTGGAGGAAGCAATAATGCTAGGACTCTGTCTCTGAGCATCTTGAAATATAGAGTCTTCAAAATTGCTCGTTGATGCCTCTGTCTTGCTCGTTAACGTCTTGCTGACTAGTTCTGCTAAAACTTTAACTACCTGACTTTGAATGGCCAGGGCTTGTCTTTTGGCCTTTTTGCTTTTTAATTTTCGTAATTCCATTTTTCCCAAATGGACAGGGGTCTCAGGATTTGATAAGTCTTTACCAGTTACCTGTAGAACTGGACTAGGAATATATTCTCCCATATTCAAAGGATTTTCAGTGTTTTTGAGTAAAACACCAATTGTATCAGGACTTAGAATGTCTTTACCAGAAGCCTGAGATACTGGACTAGGGATTCTTTCTCCTGAACCCATGTGATTTTCAGTAATTTTGAGTAAATTACCAACTATAACAGGACTTGATTTGTCTTTACTGGAAGCCTGTGAATCCAGACTAGATACTCCTTTATTACCCGAAGTATTGGGTTTTGATGATTGTCTGGTAGAAAGAAGAGAAGTATATCTCTGCTTCCAGTCATTTGCCTCTAATTCTGCTACTTGTACTTGGGATTTAAGTTGAGCTATTTGTATGTCAAAATGCGATTTTTCTAAAAGTAAATGGTCTTGTCTTGTTTTTAAAATATTATGGTGTCTTATTAAAGAATTGCAGTTTTCACAATCTGCTATAGTGTCTGTAAGGGATCTGTCTTGGCAGTCTGGACTAACGTAATAATTAGGACCGTAATGGGTTTGCATTAATGTAGTGGCCTCTTGAAAAGTTATGGTGCCTTTGTACCAAGGGTCTTTTACATTTCCTACACCGCCTACCATTGCCTCAGGGTAACTTTTATATATTCCTGGAATATTGCCTTTAAAAACACAATAAAAATTATATTTTTTAGTGTCTCTTAATTTATGAAAATAATTTGCCACAGCGTTAACTGTGTTGACAAACCACCCATTGTCTTTCTTAACATAGGATTTCCATAAGTTATCTAAGAGCGTTCTCTGGTCAACAGGGAAAGGGCCAATTTTATGGTCTTTGACCTGGAACCAGCATGTATGACTTCTAAGTTGTTGCCATTAAAATTAATCCTGTTTCTACCAAAGTTGTCAATATAACTAACGAACTGAGTTGGAAAAACAGGGTTAGCCTGGTTTGTCTGGTTTTGCCTTGTCTGAGCAGAGGAAGATGCTGATGATGCCATCTGAAAATAAAACAATAAATTTGTCTGATTCTATTTTTAATTGTATGAAATAGATGTCTATCTAATTGTATGAGGTTATCTCAAGATAAAATCTTTCTGGATAATAAATCGGCAATGGAATTATCCACTCCTTTAATATGTTGCCATTCTATTCTATCTATCCTGTAATTACTTAATGAGGTCATAAATTTTAACCATCTATTTGTGTATCTGGAGTCTTTATTCTTGTTGTATCTTACTATGGCTTCGCAGTCTGTCCTAATACAAAACTCGTATTTAGATATTAAAAGTGCCTTGAAATGTTATAGGGCGTAAACTATTGCCAATAATTCGTAATCTAAACTTGTCAAATACTGATTACTTTCTTTGTACTTGCCACTAGAATATCTACAAATTCTTTCTTCTTTCTTATTACTATATTTGTTTGGTTTGCAGTATAAAACTGCTCCACATCCGTCTTTGCATCCATCTGTCTGAACTATTAGATAATATGTGTCTAAGGGTAGATATAGATCTGGTAATTGTTTAACTCTTTCTTTTATAGTTCTAATTAATCTGATATCTTCTGTGTTAAAATGTCTTTGTCCATTTTTACGGGTTTTGTTGTATAGAGGACCTATTAATTTACTAAGATCTTTGAAATAAATTCTGGCTTGATTAATTAAACCTAAAAAAGCCTGGATTTGTTTTAAACCTTCTAATTTGTCTGGAAAGTCTAAGATCTTTTTAGCTATGTGTTCTTGTAGCTTTATCTTGCCATTTCCTATTTCCATTCCTAAGAATTTTATACTTGTTTTAAATAATTCTACTTTCTTTTTGCTAAGGATTAACCCATGTTTGTCAAAGAGTTTAAAGACTAAATCTAAATGAGACAAATGCTCATGTTCGTTCTTGCTACAAACTAAGATGTCATCAATGTATACTAATATAAAGTCATTATATGGTCTAAAAATATCATCCATTTTGCGTTGGAAGATACTTGGTGCAGTCTTAAGGCCGAAAGGCATGACTAACCATTCATATAAACCTTCTGGAGTGGTAAAGGATGTCCACTTAATGTCTTCAGGCCACATCTTAATTTGATAAAAGCCTGATTTACAATCAAATTTGCTAAATATTTTCTTGCCTTGTATTTTACTTAAAAGGAAGGTCTTGTTTGGTATATTATAACTATCGTCTTTTATATTATCATTAAGTCTCTTGTAATTTATTACCATTCTACTTTTGCCTCTTAGTATTTCTGCGTGATTTCTAACTATAAAAGCTGCAGATCTATGAGGGCTATTGCTTGGTCTAATTACCTTTAATTCAGTTAGGTCTTTAATGTGCATTTTAAAATCTTCTGTGTCTAAACTACTTGCTTCTATATTGGCTGTCTTAACAATATAATCAGGATTTATAATGTCAAGTTTACAAAATATCTGGTTTAAATCCCATCGTTTGATAGGATCTTCTCCTATAAAAGGGAGTCTGTCTATAGCTTTAAGAATGTCATATTTATTTGTAAAGTAGTTTATTAAATTATAGCTAATTCTATCTAGGTTGTAAATGTCTAGATCTATATTGTCTTCTATGTCATTTTCATCTTCTATTATTTCTTCTATTTTTAAACATTCATTTCCTATATCTGTATTGGTTAAACAACAATTTGTCTTTCCGTTACTACAGTCTTCACATATTTTATTTTTGCCTTTTATATTAGCATATTCCCCACCACGCTTCTGAGCGTACTCTGATGGAGTGTCTATATTAATAGGAGTATGTGTGACATTCTGTGCTATCTGAATAAAGTCTTTAGTAATAGTTAAAGTATTATTGTCATTTATTAAAAAAATTATTCCTAAAATAATTTTTCCTTCTGAGTGTGCGACAGGCGCACAAAATGCTTGTTTAAGATAATAAGGTTTACTTTGTGTATTACATGGTGTAAGAAAAGTGATAGCAGCATTTGTAATATATTCAGAGTATTTAATTAGGTTGCCTGTAAATCCTATACCAATTAAAGGTTCTGCGAATGTCTTAATGTGAGATAGATCAGCTAGGCTTGGATCTATAACAGTAATAGTGCAACCTGTATCTATTATGGCATTTGTTTCTATTAGCTTATTATAATGTCTTATTTGTACTCTAGTAGTTATAAGGTTATTAAATCTTGCCTTAGTGCAGAATTTTTCTATTTTAAAATCTTGCTGAATTTGTTGAATTAATTGTTTATTATTTCCTATGATTAATTCATCTTCATGCCTTTGTTTTAAGGTTTCTTCTATTTGAATGACCTTTTGCTCTAAAAATTCTAATCTTAGACAAATTCTATGAATTGAAAAGGAACTTCTTCTAAGTCTAGTATGACTAAAAACATCCTAATAATGTTTTGATTAAAAATCATATGGCATTTACTTGGGAAAGAGAGACTCTTTAAAAAATAATCGACCTGCAAACCCTACTTTTTATTCTGCTATTACTGAAGACAATGAAGAATATGCTGTAGATATTTCGCAATTTAATACTTTCTATTCTGCAATAGATCATATAAATAGAATAAGCCGATAGTCTTAGATATTTCTTAGACACTGGCAGACACCCTATAATTCTAGATCCTCTTACTTCTTATCTAAATTATACTGCCCAGACAGACCAGTTTACAAATAGAATGAATGACTATTTAGTTAGAATGATGAATCATTATATAGCACTTAAAGACATTTCCAACAATAGCATATATTTTACTAGGTTTGCAGAACGAACTTTAAGAAGGAGACGTTCGAATCAGACACAGACTAGTAGAAATAATAATGAGCAATAATAATTCACCTGATAGACCTAGCATTTCTAGACAAAGGGCACCCACTTATATTAGTAGTTCAGAAGATCGCTTTGAGGCTAATTATGTAGAATTTCGTAGATTTTTAGTAACCTTAGAAGTAATAGATGATACTAATGATCAAATTAGATTTAGAATTTCAGAAAATACATTACCTTTAAGATACAATCCCTTAAGGAGTTACATTAGTACTTTCACAAATGTTTCTGCTATAACAATAGGTATCAACAATTACTTAAAACATTTAGTAGACTTTTATATATATTACCAAGACTTCGAAAACAATATTTACTATCGTAGTGAATATTTAATACACAGTATTACTAGACCTAATTTTGATAGATTTAGAGCAATAATCGATAGACAAACCTAAAAAGAAAACAAAAACACAAGACTTAAATTTTTTTAACATATGATAAGTCACAATAGTCATATTTTAGGAAGAGGTAATATGGAAGATAGGAGTAGATCAGAAGTTCTTGCCACTGAAACTAGAAGACGTAATGAAAATACTTTACAAAATAGAGTTCTTAGACTTTTCAGAACACCTCAAGCCCCAATAGCCTCTTTAGAACATATAATAGATATTGATAGACAAATTGAACAGTTTAGACAAAACAGACTAGATTTAATATCTCCTCAAATATTATATCAACATCATTCTTAATTAAGTCAAACGAGACTATTTATGCATTATAGAGAAACACAAAATAGATGTGTAGGAGAAGATGTAGCTAGCGTTAATTTAATACACCCGGACTCAGAAAATGAGTTAATTAGAGGTAATTTTAATTTAACACATATAGGCTTAATAGTCATAGGAGTTAAAGGTTTAACTAGAAGAGATACAGGAGCTAAAGTATTTTTAGCAATAATAGACGATAGATTTTCTAGTGAACAAGCCATAATAGGAGCCATAGAAGTTGACATGAACAACAATGGTGGCATATTTTATTGTGCACCAGATTTTTGTATAAATACTAGAGATTTTGCTAAAAACATTAAAATTAAAATTATGACAAAAGGTTATGAAGACTTTCAACAAGGCAAAAATCTTTTGATACGCACTACTTTTATAGGAAAATTAACACATAATGGTCAAGTAGGATATAAATTAACCATAGATGATACAGGTAAATTTATCATAAATAGAGGAATTAGACTATTACCACCTTATAGAGTAGATCCTTTAGAAAATTCAGGACAAGAATGACAAGTAGATAAACTACTAGATACTAGCTCAAATAGTAGTATAATACCTACAGATAACATGTGGTATAAAAACGCATCAGGAAGAATGTCAGTCAGATTTACCAATTATATAGATGCAAACACTCACTTAGAAGATCAAGACATTCCTGAAGAAGAAAATGTATAGTTACAAAGACTTTGATATCCTAAACAATCTAGACATAAAAATTCTAAATCAATCTATAGGAACTACATTTGTAGGAAAAGGATTAAGTATAGAACAATTACAGAAATTCTTAAGTATTACAGAAGAGGAGGACAACCTAGACATATTCAATCAACCTGAATATACTATAGAACCTAGTCTAGATATCACTGTTCCAGACAGCTTAAAAGATTTAGATATAAGCTTTAATCCTTCCCATACAGTTCCCAGCATAGACAGAATAGACCCTGAAATAGATTATAGAAAAATCTTAGATCAAAAGATCAACACAGCTATAGAAGAAATAACTAGAATTAGAGAAGAACATAAAACTCTAGATATTGACAATAATTTATTAATAGAAGAAATGGATAATATATTAGATTCTATAAATCCAGAATTAGACCTAAACATAGACTTAGAACAATTAGAAACAAGTTCTATAGACACCAAGATTACAACAAACAATGTAAAATTTAATTTAGGATCGTGATCCATTGCTAGCGCTAGCAGGTCCGCTATATAATGTAGCGGACGTAAATTATCGTCCGCTATATTGTATAGCGGACGGCAAAACAGCGCTAGCAACTCTGCTAGCGCTAGCAACGGATCAGCTCCCATTAATTTAATGAATGAAGTACCGTACTTCCTTATGGAAGAAGGTGAAAATTCAGGCACTACAAATAATAATGACGGAGGCAGATTTTATACTACCCAACCACAAACAAGACCACGTTATCCTTATGGTAACATACCTAGAAATAGTGCAAACATAGAAAATAGTAGATCTGAAAGACCTAATTTTAAACCTAGAGGTAAAAGACATCCTTTAGAACAAAACTTTAAAATACAAAAGGCATCAGAACCATTTATTTTAAATATAACGGCAGTAGATCCTCAACAAAGAAATAATTGCATACAAGTATGGAAAGATGCAGTTGTAGCAAATTTCATAACCAAACAATCTGATAATTTAGAAACAGGAGAAGAAATGATTAGATATATGATACAATTCTTAGGTCCTATATCTAAGGCTAATTTTGAAGAATGGCAAAAGACTTATCCTGATGATTTAAAACAAATGGCAGACTTAGGACCCAATCCTTATAACTTTGTTAACACTATACAATTAATCTTAACAGGAAGAAATCCTAATACAGGAGATACCTTAATACAAACAGAAGCAGCTAGAAAATTAGAACAAGTACATCTATATAGTTGGCATAATATAAAACCCTTTATGCAAGAATGGAGGTGTTGGCCGGAAAGAACATAAATCTCTAGATTATCTGATTTGGTCTACTTCGTTAAACCAATCGTCAATCCTTGCGGACCTGCCAAAGGCATAACGACGTCTGGTATCCGTAGATTAATCATTCAAAAGAGAAAGAGTCCCCGGTTGGACCGTGATCCATTAAGGACGAAGCATAAT
>JAVXUO010002342.1:90000-95000 GCA_033065855.1 Escallonia rubra | reverse complement strand
GCTACGGGGGAAGGGCAGGGCAGATCGGGGCGGGGACGGGTTTTTCAATATTTGTTAGGGTCGGTTATGGTATCGTATATAAATAATCCGGTGGCGGCGTGGAGGGGGGCGGAGTGGTGTTTTAGGGCTACCGGGGCGGGTGTGGATTTTATAAGATCCTCATCCGACCCGCCCCATTGCCATCCCTAGAGTGAATAGGTGTGTATGTGTGAGTTGATACTGGAAAAAGGGCGGTGCGCTGTGGGAGAAAGGAAGAAGACAGTGGGTGAACAGTGATGGGTTTATGCTGAAGAGTGGTACACTGTGCTTGTACAGTTGTACCACATGGTTGTTGGGTATCATGCAATTGTAAAAAAATGCTAAAACTTTACAGAAAGGTTCTCAGGAAAATATTAGAATTACTGTTGAAATTTCAGATTTTTCTAATATAGTTTGATATTTTTAATATTTTCTGCAACTTCAGTTTTTCTAAAATTAGTTTGGAGCCTTTAAAATTCTTCTGGGGAAATTACTGTAATGATTTTACTATACAATTAAGTTTCAGTTTAAGTTTCATAATTTTTAGAGTTGACTTGTTACTAAATCTGTATCGCATTTGATTTAGCAAAACTGATGATTTTAAAATGATTTCGGTGCTTTTTAAATCCTAATTTCAGTTTCAGTATACATTATGAAACTACTATGAAAATTATGGGACTCTGATTTGAGCTAGAAGTATTTATTATTATTTTGGGGCTTTCACTGGTATTTAAGAAAATCATTTTTAATTAAAAAAATATTCAAAAATTCAGAAATTTTATATTGTAACTTGTTATGCTGTTTTAAGGTATAAAAGTGTTTTATTAGAATTTATTATGAATTTTAGAGTGTCTTAATGCGTTATAGAGTGTACAAAGTTATCGGTTAGGTTTAATCGTTCAAGGAATCCGATTCGTTTTCGTTTACGTTAAGAGTGTCGGAGTGAGCAACGATTAAGAATTAGCATTAGATTAATTATTTGTGAGGCTAGGTTGTATTCTAATAATTAATCTGCTAATTTAGGTTAATTCGAGATTTGTACGAAGTTAAATAGCAGCGAGCGCATTTCTTGGATCGAGGTAAGGAATTTCTTCCGAAACCCTATTTCTTCAAATTGACATCGTAAATATTCTTTCTAAATTTTTATTGATGCTTCCATTGGACTCAATTATAATTGTGATGAAATTTCATCGATTGCCATC
This sequence comes from Escallonia rubra, assembly GCA_033065855.1. Classification (NCBI taxonomy): domain Eukaryota; kingdom Viridiplantae; phylum Streptophyta; class Magnoliopsida; order Escalloniales; family Escalloniaceae; genus Escallonia; species Escallonia rubra. The sequence goes on along the minus strand of JAVXUO010002342.1, from coordinate 93,780 downwards.
AATACCCTGCTTTGAGCCTTATATGATTATTGAATATTCCTTTTCGATGCTGCATATTTATTTCTCGTTATGCATCGATTTAATCATTGCATCATCGATTATTGCACTCTGCATATTGACATGAGTTAGTATATTTAGGAGTTATAAGGATGGTCTGTATCGGGGGTGATATAAGGATGATATGTTATTGTCGGGAGATGCTAGTACTTTAATGGTCTAGTTAGTGTTCATATGCATATGTAACCACATTGTTAGTGAGCATTGCCTGTGTGGCTTTCCTAAGTGTTACCCTGCACTGCCTGTGTGGTTTTGCTAAGTGTTATCCTGCATTGCCTGTGTGGCTTTGCATTGTACTCATGTTCAATATCATCTGCATTGTTTCAGTGAAATCGAAAGTGTATCTATTGAAATCCGAAATGGAGAAATTATGAATATATTTTCCCTTGTTGTCATTGATATATATTTTTTCCAAATTCTTTTGTATTCTCTATTGAATAATCGTCAGTAAGATTTTGAAACGAACGAGCTTGATTTCGGAATAGCTTAATGCTTTCATTATTTGTTTATTTAAGCCATGTGAGGAAACCAATGTATAATGTAATAAATTAGCTACTTTACATTTGTTTTGTGATGAGAGCGATTTACTACGACAATAGAGTTATTGTAGAGCTTTGATCTGGATGCTATTGAGTTTCTTTAGTGGTATTAAATTGATTAGATATTTGAGGATTTGATCGATTGATCGGTTAACGCTTCGGAAATTACGGGGTGTTACAAATATACCAATCTATTAATACTTCATTTTGACAATCATGCCCTTACATTTTTTTTCTAATATGACAATTAAAATCCATATACCCAAAAAATAACTTATGAGATTTAGAATAAAAACATGATCCGATAATTAATCTAAATTTTGATAGGATCTTTATTTTTATATCTAATTAATTTTGCAGAAGTGATGAGGGTTTTCTGTAAGCCCTATGTAATTCTAAAATTGATTATAATCATTCTAAAACTCAACATAATCATTATACTGACTTATTAAGACTTAATATTAATTATTGTATCTTCAAAACTACTCTTTGATATGAATATAAAAGCTCATATATATAAAAAAATGAAAAATATACTTTCCATTTAGAAGAAAAAACTAATGTTACAATTAAAATTAAACAACTTATGAGACCTAGAAAAAAAATGATCTAACAATTAATTTGAATTTTGATAGGTACCTTATTTTTAAATTTGATTAATTTCGCAAGAATAATGAGGGTTGTATAATTTAAAAATTAATTCCAAATATTTTAGAACTCAACATAATCAATACACCAACTTATTATGACTATTGTATTCTTAAAATTACTCTTTAATGTGAATATAACATATTAGATTTAGAAGGGAAAAATGACGTTCAAATGCACTATATATATATATATATATATATATATATATGGACACCATCGTCAGTCCACCATTATCCCAGCTACATCGACAGGCTTCACGCACGGCCTTTCATCGCCATAACCGCGNTGGACACCATCGCATCTTCACCACATCAATTACCATTCAAACATCAAACACCCCTACTTTGCAACAACATAGATTTCCCAAAATGATTGTTAATATTGTTGATGTCAACGGTAAGGGCTTCTTATCTAGATAATCGAGTCTGGTTGCTTTCAAGAGTTGAGAATGTACAGAGAGAAAGTTAAGGTGAGAGATTTATTGTTTATTCATGCGTAGCTTAGATGGTTGGACGATGTGGGGTCAGTGGTGAAACCATGATCTCAGTCCAGGAGGTGCAAAAAATATATCGAAATCACTAAATTTTTCTATAATTAAAATAATATACAAAAACTGAGTGTACTTTCTGATTTTCTTGAAAACTAAGAAATTTTCTGGAGCATTTCAATTCTTCTATCCAAACAAAGGCAGGAACGAGTATGTATCATCATCTTTCTCGAAACTTATACATTCTTCAGAATAAACTCTACGAAAACAAGATCAGACTCTTGACGCAAGTTCTTTATCATAAATGTATTGAGACACCGGAAAAAAGATATAGGCAGATAGTTATGGAGTTTGATGTCATCAGAGAGATCCTAGTGGCAATGGAAAAAGAAGTCGGTAAATTGCAATCTAGGTAAATTCCTATCACGTTAAAGGAGCATCTCCATTAGCAAGCTTTGGGTGCTTTTAGTTCGAATCTTTCAGCAGCGGGTCGTATATTCAACATCTATCCACTTGAAAAGCAAAACATGCAAGAAAAATAAAAATAAAAATCCGTCTGATTCATTGGATTTTCCCTCAAACTTTTTGCGAAAACCTACAATAGCTTTTGGTACATGTAAATATCAAACTGAATGATTTGACAAATCACCTAGGATGAAAATAATAGGCAAAGTCAAGCTTTCGTGTATTAAATCTTTTCTAAAATTTGCATAGAGTCAAAAAGGAAAAATTCCAATGGAGGCATGGAGCAACGGTTCAACACCCATCACCGTTATCCATTGAGGCATTTCCTCAAACCATTAGAGGACGACCGGACAAGCCTAAACTATATAACATAAAAGCTAGCACGATTAACTTCCAATAACCAATGTTAGGGTTTCAATCATTGGTAGATAAAAAAAAGTAGGATTAGAAGAGCTATTGGAAATAATCTTACCTTAGTACGTTCAGCTTTTCTTTGCTCGTCTCTCAAAGGTTATTTCGATGTTTCTTCGGTTTGCTTTGAATGATAAACGTTTGGTTAATTTCATCGAAAATTTGACGGTTTAGAAATTAGGACGAGGATACGTTGGATCGAGTGACAGATAGAAGCTTTAAATGATCAAATGCAATGGTAATGGTAATTAGAGCGAAATGGGTGGGATTTGTCCACAGTTCACCTTGATATGTGGATTACTAAACTTTTTACATGTACCCAAAAGAAAGAAATCTAATAAATGCAAGATGGAAAATTTTCCCACCTTCGATAAAAGAAAATCTGTTAATTAGCTCCACTCAGCTGTTTTGATTTGAGGAGGAGAGGAGCCTGAGCTAAGGGTGAGGCCAGAGAGAGTCGAGAGAGCGCTTGTCGGTCGCTGTCTGGTCGTCTGGGTGAGAGTTTGAGAGAGTAGGGTAGAGTCGCAAAGAGAGAGCCAGAGAGATGATGGTGGATGAAGACTCTGGAGAGAGAGGCAGGCAGAGAGACTGAGAGACAGAGTATGTTAAGGAAAAAAAATTCTTCTTGAAGTTCAGGGGGTACATTAGCACCCCTTGGTGCCAACGTGGTTCCGCCCCTGTGTGGGCAAGAGTGATCGTGAGGTTATATGCGGCGCTGATGTTTTTATACTGATCATTAATGCCACCTACATGTCGGCGCATTTTGTAATTGCGATGGTTTGAAGGGATTTTCGCCGGGAATAAGAACCCTAAACTCATACGCCATAAAAAAGGCATTTCATCGGGAATAAGAACCCTCACACGCCATAAAAACTCTTTAAATTAGTCATTTACGCCAAAATTGTAAGTTAGGGTTTGGGGAAATTGGGGGTGAATTGTTGCTATTTTCTAGCAATTGGCTTTTAGCAGTTGTAGTCGATGTGCGGTGGTTATGGGGATGTTGGTATCGTAGCTGCCACCGTTTGGGCTTGCTATGGTTAGGCGGCAGTTGTGAGATTAGGGGAGAAGAAGAAAGAAGAGGCAAAGAAAGGAAAATAAGTTTACCTTTTGGATTTTTGATTTTGATATCTATGAAAATAACACTTTTTTTTTTTATAACTTTGCCCCTGA